>JAZAYU010000250.1:149211-240037 GCA_038501625.1 Corbicula japonica | reverse complement strand
ACGCACATCTACACTTCATGCCGAACATGTGTATCAAGTTTCAAGTCAATATCTTAAAAACTGTAGAAGTAGTTCGCGTCACAAGATTTTGTTAAATCGTGCTCCACTCCGAAAAATAATGGACTGATCCACATGAGAAAAAAAAAAGTTCGCGCAAATGTACTCACGAACAAATGTTTAAAGTTTCAAGTCGATATCTTGAAAACTGTTGACGCTGTAAGTGCCACAGACAGACCTAGTTTGCATAACATGATTTTGTTAAATCATGTCCCCTGCAAAAATAATGGCCTGATCCACACGAAAAATATGTCACGCACATCTACACTTCATGCCGAACATATGTATCAGGTTTCAAGTCAATATCTTAAAAACTGTTGAAGTAGTTCGCATCACAAGATTTAGAAGTTTGCATAACACGATTTTGTTAAATCATGTCCCCTGCAAAAAATAATGGACTAATCCACACGAAAAATATGTCACGCACATCTACACTTCATGCCGAACATGTGTGTCAAGTTTCAAGTCAATATCTTAAAAACTGTAGAAGAAGTTCGCGTCACAAGATTTTGTTAAATCGTACTCCCCTCCGAAAAATAATGGACTGATCCACATGAGAAAAAAATAGTTCGCGCAAATGTACTCACGAACATATGTTTCAAGTCGATATCTTGAAAACTGTTGACGCTGTAAGTGCCACAGACAGACCGCCCAACCAACCAACCAACCAACCGACCAACCGACCGGATGATGACTCCTATATACCCCCTATACTTCGTATGCGGGGGTATAATAATGGTATGCCCTTTTAAATAGCATTTTTACAGGGGATCAGAGAATATAAATCACAGACAAAGGTAAACTTTAAAAAGCAGGAAATATATCCTTGGGGTGATTGAACGATAACCAAATCTATATTGGCTGGGATATTGAAACCATTCATCCTAAACTGCCCGAAATTTAAGAAGCACTTTTAACATAGTATATAAATGTTGAGCTAAACGACCTTCCAAGGACGTAACTGATAACAGTACTTATTGAATGTACCGGGAGACTTTTTACAGCCGCCACACGGCACAAACAGCGCAGCTGTTGATGCTTTAATGTAATATTCATGAAAAGAAACAGTGGTAATTTGCTTGAATATGTTTGCTAAAAGATGTATTCACTGGTGTGTGTATATTGCAGCTGAGTATTTGTGCTGGTTCTGACCTGCTACAAGAACTCTGTGATCTATGTGATGGTAACAAGGGAAGTTAACAGCAATGTAGTTCTTATTATTACAATTTGTGATTGTCATCGTTTTACAATATGATTGTTAATTTTATACTTATTGTTTTTGCAATAAATGAAATAAATTAAATCAATATAGAAAAACATCTTTAGAATCCATAAAATGATGAATTCGAAAAATTCAGGACAAAATGAATACGACTAATGTAATATTTGTCAATTAACTCCATTTATTGTTTTATATAACTGTTTTCATTTTTGTAGCGAAATAGAGCGAAATTAGAATTTTTGTAATTTGATCTGAAGACAGACTAGTCCGCAAAGAACTTTCTCAATAGTAGTGATATAGAGGATATTTGTTTTTACCAGTCTAAGATAGAAATTTATTTCACCAGGTGAGCTCCGGAATTCGTATTTTCACGAGTGGCGAAGCCATGAGTGAAAATAAATAATTCCAGAGTTAACGAGTGCAATTTCTATCTTTCACTGATAAAAACAATTTTTCTTTTTAGTCGTGCTTTAAGTGCACAATTTGTGTGAATTCGACTGAAAAAAATGCATGAATTGCTGCCAAAACCTTTTGTTTTGACGTGACGTCATGACATCATATACCCAAATTTGAGTCCATTTTCTGAACGTTCTAATTCGAAATGTTATGTGCGTTTGTGAACCAACGTGAAAAAAACCTGGTATTCCACTGTTTGAAAACAATGAAATAGCAGTTTTATTTCACCGGGAAAATTCTTTAATTCACTGGAAAGAATAAAATAAAAGGGTATTTAATTTTAGGTAGTGAAAATAGGGCCTATAGCAACGTAATGTTGATAAAAAATTCAAAGGAAACGGAGTTTTTATTTACATTATTATTAATTTTAAAATACCAGTTTGATTAACATGATACAAACACATTATATATCATGGTTATATTCTGCAAATATTTAAATGATAAAGTATTATTTTTGAACAAAATATTAAAACTGTGAATGTACGTGATCGTGTAACTGTGTAGTTTCAAAACTGTTACGTGGTATTTAGTTTATGTGACCTTCATGTTGAGGAATGAACACAACATAACATTCCATCAACTCATTTTTATTTTATGTACCTTAATATGGCATTTGCCTCAATGAAGTTCTTTCTTCAGTGCAATGAGTCATTGGCTATACAAATATGCTACGATGAAATCCCTCACAGACTATTGCGTAGTGCACATGTTTTGACTAATGACCTCTTCGCGCACTTTTGAATCTGCATATTTGTCGGGGTGCTATGCGTACAAATATTAAATTCACACGAAATAACCTGAGCTCTTAATAATATTAGAGTACAAGATCATAAAAAATGGTATTGAAGACAAGTCTCAAATATAAAAAAAGACTGAAATGGAGACATGCCCTGACTTGTTTTCATTCCATCCTATCAGATGGTAGATCTCTATTCGTAGTTTTTAATGATTGTGGACCCTGATGTTATTTAGGTAGTAAAGATAAAGGGGAATATCGACATAATTATGGTACTGATTTTCTCAAAACATAAATATCTGTTATTGCAGAACATAAGTAATGATGTTACAGAAATATTTTGCTTTTCCTGACTGTTTGTTGTGTCATTAAAATCATCAATTTATGGAATATTTGGTGCATTCAAACGTTCAGTCTGAAAAAATATATAAAAATAGATTCGGATAATTAATGCAATTGATCTCTTTCATAAATTTATTATGAGAACCTGGTGGGGCAAGTGTGAGGTTGGTGCACCCAAGAACCTGGTTTAAACCCCCAGTGGCAATATTTTGCCACTGACCGTTCCAAGGCGGTATCCCAAAGGTTCTCTTTTTGTTAATTGTTTGTGGCGTCCTATTTGAATCGACATACTTATATCAAACATGCTCTTTTTCTCTTCCTCACTTTTTTTCGGTGCGTGGAGAGGCTGTGTTTTGTGGGTGTGGCGATTCCTCATATGCATATTTTACTTTATTTCATCAACACTTTCATGAGACACAATTTGAAAACTATTTAAAACAGTTCTGAATAGATGCCATGGTTACATCATTGATATAAGAGTTTTAAAACACCCATTACGTCTGTAATGTTTCATGGTATGTTTGCTGCTAATGTTTTCCTCAGTTCGTGTATGATCTTGCGCCACGACTTGTTGGTCGAGCATGAGACAAAATTAATAAGCTTTCAATTTTCTTAGCATTAGCTTTGTACTTCCTGAGTTATGTAAATCTTCAACTTAATCCATAAAACTTTTTAATATATCATGATATTTAATCGTTTTAACTATGTTCCTTTGTTATTTATGTAGTTACAATTATCAGAATTATGTATTCAAGAACGTAGGTACAGAATTTTGCTTTGTAAAAACGCCAACAGTTATGAAAAATTTAACCTGGTACATTTAGGAAACGTTGTTTCGAAATCTAATTACATTTATACTAGATTAAGTCCTTAGATCAGTGTTGTTTGATTGATGATAAATGATTTTTTGTTGTATCTGCTTCAAAAGTAACTAAGACATGAGTGATAAATGTGTAACTAAATGGAACCATTTGTTGTCGTTTTTAAATATTTAAGCTGTTTTAAACGCAGTCCCTCCTTTTTTCGGCGTAGCTGTCTAAGCTTGCTTTTGACCTAATTTATTAACCAATGAAGTCTTGTAAATAATACTCGTATTCTGTTATTATGCAGCAGCGGGAAAATGAAATAAACTATTTCGATTGGTAGATATTTATACCAGAGAGGCATCGAGCAGGGTGAAGTGGTATCTAGTGGGATTTTTAAACAATAAGTTAACACTTTTTGAAACGATTAGTGCTGTGACGTCTAGATCTTTGCTATTCTGTTAAATCGAAAGATGTTGAAATGAGACACACTCCAGTACTCGTCATTGGCTAGGTTTATTTGTCAAAAACAATACAGTCACTCTATATCAACCTATCCAAAATGAAAGTAAAAGTAAGGGGAACCGATGTTATACTTTCACTGTTAAGCTTAAAATTAAGGTGGAATGTACCTTTAAAAAAGTTTCGAGAAAATAGTGGTATTTGGTATCAAATGAAAGTTCATTATATTCCTGATACGAAATGGACATTGGTTTTGAGAGTTATAAATCCTATCAATGTACATGGCGTCGCAAACAACACCATCTACGCGCGTTTTTGACGGTCTGTCAATGACCGTAAAATCGCCGTATTTTTTATTTTTGATCTAAAATAGTGACGCATAGAGACAATTTAACCAAACAGAATGATCATGTTAGTGATTTCTTTCATGCTGATAGGAAAAACAAGATAAATTTCCTTACAATTGTTGAATTAATAACAAAAATTGGATGTTCGAAAATTTCGAGTTTTCGTCGATTTTTCACATTTAAAGTCCATTTAGAAAAAATCGGCCCGAATTTTTTTTGCAATTTTTTGATATGTTCAGGAACAATGTATTTTCAATTCCATTGTCAATTTTCAAAAACTTTCACCGTCGATTTATTTTTCAATCGCGATTTCACGAATACACCACACGTCGTATTTTTACGTCGTAAATACATGTATCGAAGTTTACGTTTCGTTATGCCGTATATGTTTGTTGACGGTAATCCTTTGGATGAACAACGTTACCAAAAATTCAGATTTGATTTGTAATTTTGAAAATAAAACAATGATACACAAATTAAATTTAAAAGCCAGTTTTCAGATCAAAATTGATGAAATAAGAAGTGTATTCTGCACAAATTATGTAAAACCTATAAATGTTTTAGAGAACCTGAGCGAATAAAGTTTCAATTTTATTGCGCATGAATGTGTTCCGTATGATTGTTTTTCATTTTCAAAGATTAAGATTTATTTTATATACAAATCGAATAGCATAATTATCTAAAACAATAACAATAATAATTTTAACATACAATATCTCAGGTCTGACAAAACTTCTTTAGTCCGAAGATTTTGGCTGAGTATGTCAATTATGACGACGTCTACGATGATCACGGTTGTTTTAATGTATTGTTGCTGCTGTTAACTATGATTGTAGCTAAAAACGATGCGGATGATAATGATATTGATGATGTTATTTTCTCATATTCTTATTTATAATTAGTTTTAACTTATTTATTTAACATCGATTGTGAAACAAGTTCTTCCGACTCACGCTCGGTGACTGCTTCCTTTCCAACCAATGCTCGCGCCGAATGTGGATTGGGGAAACTGCAGACTCATCCCTGGTTGGTTTCGAACTCGCAGTCTCCGCATCTGGAGTCCGACGCTCTACCCCTAGACCACTGATCTTCCAAGTTCTTCGATAATTATGTTCTTCAAATAATTTTATAAAAATATTTTGCCGATGTTGTTAGAAATGGTTAAAACTTGTTTAAAAATGACTTTTAACTATTTTTTGTATTATTTTTTTTATTTCTGTTAAACTCCTAAAGAAAGGTGTTTGACAATATTTGAATGAACATGCAATGAAAATTGATGAATGCAGGTGTAACATCGAGTCCCTTGTTTCGTTTATGACACTTGATTATTGTATAGTTGTGCAAGAGGCACTAAGGCAGCATGTTACTGACCACGTCCTTGTATCTCGCAACAAACATGCGAAATATGCGACTGTGCAGTAGAATAAATATAATTACGTACATTCCACAACTTAAAATTAGATTTTATTTTAATCTATATTTTTGCAATTTCATACACATTTGGAGATGTTGACTGTAAATCCGGAGTTACGCAGAAGTAAATTAAAATCCGGAGATTTCGGATAAACTCCGAAGATTTGACATTCCAGAATATCTTACTTCAAATGTGACTGATATTAATGGCTTAAGTTTTCTTAATTAAAAAAGATTTACAACGATAAAAATCAGTGGTGGAATATTCAAGGCCTTCAAAATATATCATGTGTCAACGTGACTACATAAACTGTCAGTGCCGTTACACGTTTTTTGCCTAATCCTATGTTGATGTATACGTAATAATAAAATATCCTGTCCTCTATTATTTATATCTTCCAGCCGAGACAATGCTGAAGGAACTATTTCGCACAATATCAAATTTAGGGATAAATGTAATAGCATTTCACTGACGCACGTACATACATACGGACTGAGTTTCACAAAACTGTGTGATGTCAGTCTAAATTGTCAAACATATAAATGACCACTCACTTCCCGTCAGGACGCTAAATTATGTTCAATATGAAGTCGGCAATTTCATTTTCACACCTGGGTTACAGATTTCTTCCAGAAACTAAATGGATTTAACTACTACACGTAGCATCGAATTCTTCTTTTCTTTGTTGGCATTTAAAGGCGATCGTGCTATTACTTCCCTTTATGTATTATTTGCTTGTAATTTCTAATATAGGTATAGTTCGATTTTGACCCGTGAGCTGTGACCTTTCGGACAAGTCCACTGTTATAATCCTAAATGGGTAAAGTGCGTCAATTTGCAGTGTAACCGTTAGGTTACTTAACTTACACGACATTAAAACCTGTTAAAAGCAGCAGATATTCAATCACGACGCAATAGCTCAGTGGGTAAGGATCTCGGGCTATGATGCAAAACATTGCAAGTTCGAATCCAATAACAGTATTTTTTTTTATTTTTGTCTTACATTTGCTTTTCATCATTTTAGTTTAGTTCACAAGATATGATTTTATTTTTATAGTTGTTTTATCTTTAATTTTGCAATCGCCTTTTAATTTTGTTCATGTTAATTAAATTTTCTAACAATATATATATTTTTGAGCAGCTTGCAGGGACCCCTTCAACCTCTGCACCGAAGGGGCGCGGACAACTCTGATCCTGACGTTTTTGTAAAGAATTGTAGTAAATGGAACATTACATTCTCTTTCTTTTATTTACAAAAAAATGAAAAAACATTTTTCATCATTTTTTGACATCGTCCGAAAACATTGTTTGAGAAAACTTCGATCTTATCAACCTGTTTGATGAAAGCTTACTCAAAATTTGCACGGTGTAATCACATTTTTGTCGGTGTATACATGAGTGTAATAAAACCGGCATTAAAAAGCAGATAAAAAAGAAATTCCTTCATGGGATTCGAACACATAACCATTATGCTACATTATTAGAAATCAGATGCGTTACTGCCACGGCCATGAAACCTTTTGATTCAGACACGTAGAACTTTTACATTACGAGCTATGATGGAAATGTCTAACTTCCCTATTTTGTGGAATATTCCAAAAATCTATTAATACAAATGTACATTCACGGCTCAATGCGTAAAATCGGACTATACATTGCGCTAGTTTACAAGAAGAGATAATTGTAGTTTTAATATATTAAGATTAAATATAAACAGCAGTGATCTTATTGCAAATATAAACCTCCATATTGAAACACTTCTTTGGCAAATATTTATTATGTATGTAAAAAATATATGCGCAGGGCGAGACACATTAAGACAAAGTGAAAACTCACTTCTTTTCGCATCTTGGATCGCGTTAAGAATAGAGAACATATGAAAACGATATGCAATTTGAATCAATCACAAAACGTTTTTTTGTAATTTGAATCAAACGTCCGAACCTACTCTACTGTCTCGTAGAACACGGTAACAGTCGATGGATTGATTGATTTATTGATTGATTCGTTGGATCATTATTATCGGCGCATTAATCAAATGGAACTAGCCACAAAGAAAATTGTGCTTTAAAGAATCTACTTTTTGATTAATCAATGTCACCCGTTATACATTTGCAACGGCGAGTGACGGAATAATGACATGCATATATATCATGCATATGATTATCGATTTTTCGTTCAAATATCTTTTAGTTATGTCATTTGCATTGAGAAAATGTGTTTGCATATTTCGTTTGTTCATGTATGGTATATAATTTTCTGGTTACATTGTTTATACGTTTGTTTTAACATAATTTTTCTATAACATGTATTATTATTATATTTCTATTAAAAACACAAGCTTTTTGTTGTAATTATTATTGGAAGATATGTGCAAACAAGTAATATCAAGTTTTTGACAAACAGGAGGAAGAGGCAGATTTGAGTTTCTGGATGCTTCAACAAATTTAGTGTGCGTTAACACTGTCAAAAGGTGTTGCTTGATACCATTTACCAGGTCAAGGTCCACTGGCTCAAACTTATGTTGTTCGTCTTGATAAGTCAATGTGACTGACGATCAGCCATATATTTTGATATGAGCAACCCAGATATGTGACAATGTCTTCCCGGGGGGGGGGGTCGTATGTCTAGACCTAATAGGTGCAAAACTTTTGAATAGCTTACCAAATTCGTTTACATTTTACATTTTTTTAGATTTATAGCATCTTTCTCAACACGCATGCTCATATAGGAACTACACATAAGGCGAACTAACACAGAATCAAAAATATTGAACGATCTTACTGATTATTTATTGTACAGATTATTTTATAAGGTTATGAAATGTGAACTGTTCTACGTACTTTAGTTTTTAATTATTGAATTCAAAAAGTAAAGTCGGCAATCCATGTTTTAAATGATCACAAATGTAACACATTTGGTTCAGCAAAACTTGCTTTTTTTATTTTATGAGCTCGTTTGTAAACGTTCTATAGTTCATATAATTTACTCTATTGCGAAAGAAAGTGCACACTTTCTTTTCACGATTGCACATTATTTTACAGCTTTTCTTAATGCCTAAATATTTGGTATCAACATTGAGAATAGACATAGATAGTTTTACTATAGAATTAACAAGATGTAATCGCAATTTTGATACCAAATATTTTGTCATAAAAAGCAGTTAAAGAAAAATCACCGAAAACAAAGTGCATACTTGCTTTAGGAATAGAGTATAAAATGAAGAAAAGCGGTCATTATCTTGGCTATAGCATGCACTTATTTGAATTGGCCGAAAACGGCACCATTAATGAATTGCGATAAACGAAAAATTCCCTTTTTGATTTACGAATCTTACTCTTAAAAGCGAACGTTACTTAATCGAAATAACGGAATCGCGAACTTTCATATTTGCGGCGTCAAATTACGACGTGTGGTGCACGTCGTGAAATCGCGATTGAAAAATAAATCGACGGTGAAAGTTTTTGAAAATTGACTATGGAATTGAAAATACATTGTTCCTGAACATATCAAAAAGTTGCAAAAAAATTTCTGGCCGATTTTTTCTAATTGGACTTTAAATGTGAAAAATCAACGAAAACTCGAAATTTTCAAACATCCCATTTTTGTTATTAATTTAACAATTGTAAAGAAATTTATTATGTTTTTCCTATCAGCATGAAGGAAATCACTAACATGATTATTCTGTTTGGTTAAATAGTTTCTATGCGTCACTATTTTAGATTAAAAATGAAAAATACGGCGATTTTACGGCCATTGACAGACCGTCAAAAACGTGCGTAGATGGTGTTGTTTGCGACGTCATGTACAGTGATAGGATTTATAACTCTCAAAACCAATGTCCATTTCGTATCAGGAATATCATGAACTTTCATTTGATACCAAATTCCACTTTTTTCTCGAAACTTTTTTTAAAGGTACATTCCACCTTAATTAATAAAATCTGCGAGCTTGAACTATTGTTATATTTGTGAATTTTTAGTAAATGGAAATTGATCCCAGTTTTTTTTCACTAATTTAAATGTTTACCCGTCTCTTAAACCTGGCAGCTGCATATAATATGCTACGCGATATAAACAATGAGTTCGCTATTTAAGTCTTTAAATTTTCAACGAATGTATTTTATTCAGTCAGCAATTGATATATCGTCTCACACATTATGTTATAAGAATAAACAAAACCAAGACCATTTACAATACGTTTCCTATATAAAATTCATTCTTTATCACGACTGAGAATTGTACAATGTGCTTACTTTTTGAAATCTGGCAACTACGTGTAATATGTTACACGAAAAAACTTCGAGTACGCTATTTAAGCAATCGCACTGAAGTCAGATCTAAGAACACGTAAGCGTATTGAGGAGATGGTTTTATCAGATTGCTATTGAAGCATACAGCTTTCATAAAAGAGTAGAAAGTTGAGGTAGATCTATCACCGGTTGCCTCATTTCCGGCGTTCGCCTGTTTCCGGCGGCTCTGGAAAAGTTTTACTTATTCTGTCAAATTACGTCAGATCCGGGTCAGTGCGCGCGCATTTGTTTACGCAGGCAACATCCTACTCAATGAAATTGAAAATAGGTCAAATAGTAGTTTGCAACCTTAAGTTTTGACATGAAATACCCACGCATATAAAATTTTACCTTGTTTTACTATTCCCCAAAATTCCCGTTGATTGCATTCATTTTTTTTGTAAAATGTCCAAATGTTTACAGTTTTCAATGGCTTCCCAGCAGAAGTAGGTCACTATGTTTGCAGCGCCACCGCCAATAAATTTCTATAGTATAGTGTATGGAAAAAATAGCGCGACAGAAATTAATGACTTCTTATAGCAAATTCTGAATTGTTTGCTAATTGAATTTTAATTGAATATCATATTTTTGTTACTTTCACATTTTTCTCCTGCATTCTGCAGTGCAATAATTTTGAAAGGGGTTCTTACAGACATTTTGACCCTGACCAACTTATCAATGCATATTTTGCTGTCAAAGATGAAAAATCTCTTAGTATGAAGCAGCAAGACCTTTGGGGGTGTAAAGTACTGTATTGCATGACAGATTACTTAGCATATCAATTTGGAGACTTAAAAAATCTGGACCACCACATCCACTTATTTTTACAGGAGCAATAAGTACTCCTTGCTCAACACCTCAGGACCATAAATGAAGTATACTATGGATATAGTCATCATGAAACAAAATATTTAGAAAATAATTCACTATACCATTGGGACTTATAGACAGGGAGGATCCATTAACTAAAATAATTGCTGTATACTTTTTTAAGTAAAGGACTCAAGTGAAAAGGTCAGAGTCACAAGAAGTTGCCATAATATCAACAAGAAGTGCTATTGATAATAAATGGGTTAGTTTTTAGTCCTGCTGTAAATAGAAGGGTTTTAATAAGAGTTGATACTTTCCTTTGCCTAAATTGTAAAAATAAAAAAAAATACTAATAGTCAAAGCCTTTGTTTATATGATCAATTTTCATTAAAACAGTTAAGAACAGCTTAAAACGGCTCCCAATGGTTAAAAAATGTTTAAAATTACATTTTCTGAAAAAATAGTTTTTGTGTCACAGATTTTTTTCTGTGAAGTGTACTATAATGTTTTCCCGCCGAAAACCGAATTAGAGTAGTTCCCCTTGAAGGAAGTTGCATAGGGCATTCTGGGGAGCATAAATAAAACAAAAAAGAAGGCTAGTGAACTTCCTTTGCTTTTCTTGGTTAGTTTATGAGTTAATTTGTTGATTCTGATGTAAAAAAGAGTTTAACATTGATTAAATTTTATTCATGTTGTGATAAACCCTTAGACTGCCGGAAACTGGGTGAGCCGGGATATATTCTAGAATCGTCTTATATTCCTAGAAAATTCTCTCCATTTTTATAAAGAAAACAATTATAACTCTTTATTACTTTATAATACATACCTTACTATTTAAAGTAACAAATTTATATAGTAAATTTGGCTATTATTTTCCAGACCGGGCCATTATCATATAATCGGCCCTCACGCGAGGGCTGATATCAGCCCTCGCGTGAGGAGCGCGCGACGTCACAATATTTCCGTTGTGTTTTCAATCGTTAGACTATATCTTAACTTATGCGGCTTCTTCGTAAGGTTAAAATAAAATAATCATCGGCAGTGAAGCATTTTGCATTCCACTAGTCTCTACTGTATAGATTTATAATGACATTTAAGAAACCGACAAAGAAATCATCTATTTATATACAAACTTTGGAATGATTAACTAAAACTGCATTGTACGTACCAGAGAAATATCCCGATTTAAAATCCCGTTACTTCCAATATAGTTATGTTTCTTATCGTTTTCTCCTACTTCCGGTAGAAAAAAGCCTATTTGGTGTAGATAATCGAAGCTCGCAGCAGTGGTATAAGTATGAAACACTCTTAAATCATGGCCTTTACAGACTCATACCACGTTAAAGACTTCTACCATTCATCATTAAAACATATTCCGTCCTGTCCAATGATTTTGCAATGAAGTTCTGGTTTAAAAGCAAAAACAAAAAAGAAACATTCAACCGACAGTGTCAGTGATTTGCACTGTTTGAAAAAGTAAACATTCGTCGAATTACGTCACATATTAAACTTTAATGACGTAATACTTGAATCGTGACGTAGTGCTCGTTCAATTAACAAGTGCTCACTCAAGAACCTGAGTAAACATTTTATAAAAAGATGTCCAAATATATGTCTATAAAGGTATGTATTATAGACGTTAAAACACGGCTGAGCGGGGCCGAGGCGTGATAATCGGCCCTCGGTCGCAAACGGCCCTCGGGCCGTTATGCTCCTCTCGGGCCGATTATCACGCCTCGGTCCCGCTCAGCCGTGTATTATCCTCTAATTATTGCTAATAACAAGTCTTACGCTCTTTACTGACTTTATTTATTATCTCGGTAAATGATACATCCTCTACTACCTTATTGATTGTGTTTAAGGTATTAGATTGTAATAAAACAAAGACCTTTAAAATACGCGTTCCATAACTATTTCACATTTATAAACAAAAATAAATTCTATTTATCTGTTCCTTATTATGTGTGGGATGTACTTTTACATTCAAAGCTTAGTAATTTTAATAAAAAGTCATTGTGTAGGATTCTCAATGAAATGATTTAATTTACACCTAAATCAAGATAAAATGAATAATAGCAGCTATAAGCTGTATCACTTTATATACCATCTACCCCGTTTATCTTTTTTAAAGATATTTCTTGTCTGTAATGAAACAACTACTTACAGACTTGCTTCAACTCATTCAATTACTTTATAAATTCCAATAATAATACTAGTTACAGACGGTTGTATTTCGGTTGGTGAGGTCCAATAATGGTATGGCAAAACAAATGATGCTACTTAAATGGAAGAAAACTGACTTGACGCTTTGACTTCCACATGCAATACATAAACAACTGACTGAGGAATTAACGCGAGGTTGTGAAAAGATTGAAAACAATTACGTGAGCTGTGTTTTGATTTATTTAATTTATATTGATGGTTATCCAATAATGAAATAGATGAAAAGGACACTTTGAAAGCCATCGGATACGACAAATATGTATAAATTACAGGCTCGGTTTGATTTAGCCTGTTCATGAGAGTACACTTAATTTATGACATTACTCAAATGGAAAACAATTAGATGTGAGGTAGTGATTTCACACGCAATAGCTTTTTAGTGACGTGCGAGTTGAAGTCAAATTAAAAACAGATTTTATATGATACAGACGAGGTATAAAATGAATAACACCACGGTCCCTTGTTTGGCGAAACTAAGGGATATGAAGTTAGGCTGGGAAAAAATACTGACTGGTATTGTTCTGTACGGGATAACACTATCTACAATTTTCGGAAACATTTTAGTGCTAGTTGCAGTGAAAGTTGATAAGAAACTTAGGACGAAGTTTAATTACTACCTCGTGAACTTGGCAATAACGGACATTGCAGTAGCAGTGACCGCGATGAGTTTCATGGCTACGCACACGGTGCTGGGCTGCTGGCCGTTTGGGGAGATACTATGCGCCGTTTGGATATTCTTTGATTATGGTAAGTTGGTAGGGTTTTCAACTCAACCTATTCAAGTCTGCAAGCATTTCCGACGTATTCTGTTCTGGTTTTAATTAGGGATAATCAACGCATATTTAGTGTAGAACCCTAGTAGACTGTACTGATATGCAAGATATCCTAGGCTGCAAAATGGTTTTTCTTATGAACCATTTTAAAAGTCATTGTTTAGTTATGAAGTTGTTAGTTTGTTTTCCTGCTTAATGGCTCGCTTGTTAGCTCTTTCATTCCTATATTTTTTATGTTTTTACTTAGATAATTTTGTTATTTAACTAAATCAGGGTCTTCTCTAGTTTTGCTTATTTCGTTGTCTGCATTGTACAATCGAAATCTTAACATTCATATACATTTGCTTGTAAAAAAAGATTTTAATTATGCGATGTCTTTCATATATAATCTAGAATTGCCATATGTGACACTGACTATGAAAACGAGGACAAACCATGAGTAAGATTTAACAAGAAAACACACTTCTTTAAATTGTTATCTTAAATGTAAAAAGTCCGCAAGTTGCTTGCCCACTTAAACACTATTATTAAAGTTACGAATGTTTTTTTAGATTACAACCATTATCGTCGTTTGAAATGACAATTACGCGGTTAATACGGACGTTAAGTATGCCTAGAACCAATTAGAGCGATCTGATTAATTCCTTAAAAGTCTATAAACCCCATAAACAATTTCAGTAACAATTTCTATATTCACAAGCTAAATGTACAAACATTTTTTCTCTTTAAATTTTAAACGTTATTTTCAACTGGCCTCGTTAACTTGTTCCTTATTTGTTTACGGGGACGTGAGTGTGAAAAAATTATATGTGAACAAAGAGATGCTTGAAAATGTTCAGATTTAAGCTTGCTCTTTTTTGGAACGATGATTGTTTAAACAGGTTTTTAACTAATTTTAAAAAGTACTAACTTGTTCAAGAAAATGTTTTCTAGAAACCGCTCTCAACAACTAATCCTCAAGTTGTTATCATCTACTAGTCAAAAAAGACACATCCTACTTCTACAGAGTTTAACATGGAGTTTAATGTTCATACATGTATGGGGCGCGTCACGGGAAAAGGTATCTTCGGTGATATGTTTTGACAATTTAGTTTTCGCTATATTTGGAAAGAACTTACATTTATCTGTTATTTTATCATAACAAAAAGGGATTTTATTACTAATTTCAACAATATAATGATATTTTAATGCAGAATCCATACAAATTATTGTCGTCTGCAAAACTTAATGACGTCTTTTTAAGGATTGACGTCGACTGCCCGAAGGTACCTTTTCCCGCGACGCGCCCCATATGGTCTTGAAGCTTTAAACATATTTCGGGTTCATGTATAGCTGTGCCTGACATAGTTTTCTTGTGGCTCAGTCATGAGTGACTAATTTTTCATTGTATGTTTACATTGATGTAAAAGTTCCCTCAGTGAGTATGGGAGCAAATTCTGCAAAGGCTCAATTGGTGTGTTTGAACACAACATAAGTGGATCTTAAATTAAATGCCACTGTCGAACCACACCAGTCTAATAGCACTGGTTGCAATTTGTTTATTGTCATATATGGTAATAAACAGTGCACCTGTGTAATATAAAGCCTTCTGTCACCGTGCTTGAAGTCCTGCATCTACTTTATATAAAAACTTTCATCTAAAAGCAATAATGCATTTTGTAATTAGAGTGAAAACTCGTGTCTGATCGTGAAACATTCAATTGCATCTCTAACTAAGGAGAAAATTAGTGTCTGATCGTAAAGCAAACGTTGAATGTAGTTTTGATTAATGGGCTATAATCTGCAACTATCAATTATTTGAAAGTAAATTGGGTATACGTGCACACATGCAGATTTTCAAAGTTCTTGGATAACTAGAGTCTTTTTAAACCAGAAAATTATTTGATTTTTAAGTACCGGGAGAATGCTGTCAGATACATGTAAAACAACTATGTATAATTGAACAATACCCCTTATAATCAACCTAGTAATTATCTTCAAAAGCCACGTCTACAATACGAGACAAGATAACGTCTGTAGAAATGCACATATATAAGGAAATGCTACTAACTTCATGAGTTATTTATACCGATTTTAAATTAGATGAAAAGAGAGAACATTTAAACATACATTTTGCATAGGATAGTTTTGTACTGTAACCAATTACTAGTATATACTGTATAAGTACTAAATTGGCGGGGGTTTAATTTTTGCGATATTGGCGGTCATGGTCATGTTGCGCCAATATATAACACCGCCAATAAAAATCCCCGTCAATTTAAAACATCGCCAATTTAATAACAGAAAGGTAGATAACTATAATACACCATTAGATATTTTGTCGCAGTTTCCTACCTTGATGAAGAAAGATTGTTGAATGTTTCTTAATTATGAATAAACCCGAATAGAAACTTAAACAACACGAAACAAGAGTACATGAATGTGTTATTTATTTTCTTTAGACATAGCCAGAAGGAGTGTTATTTGGCGCGTGTCGTCTATTCCTTTCAGCGGCACTTGTTTTGAACTTGAAAAAAGGCATTATAGAGTTATAGCTTTCGTACATGTAGTAAATTAAATCGGGTTTTTTCTCATAGAAACCCGCTTTAAAATAATTAAATAATATTAAATCGAACAAGTCGGTAGACTTTTAATGCGTCAACATAAGAATATAATTGGAATATCAAACAAAGCAATCAAGTACTGTATTAGGTAGCTGCGATAATGTTTTCACACTTAAAATTTAACAAAAGAATAACTGCGACGTTTACCTTTCTCTTTCATTGTCCGATTTCCGCCATTTTTCGTCAAGGGTTTTATTTTGGCGGTCTGGCTTGTTAGCGCCAATATATGACCCCGCCAATATAAAACTCTTTAAAATACGCCAAAATTTGACACCGCCAATATGAAGCGCTATACAGTAAATTGCGTCACTCAATTCCTCAAACTTGCTAAAGTCAGATCTAAAATATGTTTCCCGTAGATGATTTTAATCAGAATGTAATTTCCTATGTCTACAGTTTAAATCTATCTTAGAAGTCCGAAGGCTTTCAGTATTATTCAAAGTGTCGGTTAGAAACGTTCATTATCTTTGCTGCTAACTAGTGTTCCAGCCCCATTAGTACGCAACCTAATATTCAGAAAAGGCCTAGAAATGTGATTTCGTTGCACCCCAGGGGGGGGGGGGGTGGCAAAGGTTGACTGGTACCGTTGGAAAGCTTAGGATGTCTGCAGTAAGAATTCACTTGTTAGACAAAGTGGTGCATAACCATGGCAACCAGGTTTGGTTAAAGTTTGCGTGCAACATTCCTATATCTTAAAAACTACTATAGCTACAGCTTTGAAACTTGGCATACTTGTTCATCATCATGTCCCGAGTGTGTTTGCCAAGAACCATAACTCTAACTTTCATTTTGATCAAAGTATGGCCCTTTTTCGACTTAGAATTTCAGGTTAAAGTTTGCGTGCAAGCTACTGTACAAACTCATAACTTCAATAATACTTAAACTACAGCTTTGAAACTTGGCACACTTGTTCATCATCATGTCCCGAGTTTGTATGCCAAGAACCATAACTCTAACTTTCATTTTGATCAAGTTATGGCCCTTTTTCGACTTAGAATTTCAGGTTAAAGTTTGCATGCAAGCTATTGTAAAAACCCATAACTTTCATACTACTTGTACTACAGATTTGAAACTTTCAACACTTGTTCAATATCATATCCCGAGTGTGTATGCCAAGAACCATAACTCTAACTTCCATTTTGTTCAAATTATGGCCCCTTTTCGACTTAGAATTTCAGGTTAAAGTTTGCATGCAAGCTATTGTACAAACACGTAACTTCCATACTACTTGTACTACAGCTTTTAAACTTTCAACACTTGTTCATTATCATATCCCGAGTGTGTATGCCAAGAACCATAACTCTAACTTCCATTTTGTTCAAATTATGGCCCTTTTTTGACTTAGAATTTCAAGTTAAAGTTTGCGTGCAAGCTACACCACACCACACCACACCACACTACACTTAATCTACTGTACTGTACCCCCCCACCACCACCACCCCCACCACCACCACATATCACCACCAACAACAACACCACCACCAACAACAACACCGTGAACAACACCAACAACAACAACACCATCACCAACAACACCACCAACAACAACTCCACCACCAACACTACCAACAACACCATTAACACCAACAATAACAACAACAACACTAAAAACAACAACACCAACAACAATATCACCACCACCACCAACAACAACAACACCAACAAAACCACCAAAACCATCACTACGAACAACAACACCAATAACAACAACACCAACAACCAACAACAAGAACACCACCAACAACAACACCATCATCACCACCACCACCACCAACAACAACAGCAACAACAACAACAACACCATCACTATCAACAACAACGCCAACAACACAAACAACAACAACAACAACTACAACAACACAAACAACAATTCCAAAAACAACAACAACAACACCACCAACAACAACAACACCAACAACAACACCATCACTACCAACACCAACACCAACAGCAACACCAACAACAACACCACCACCAACAAAAGCAACCAGCATGCCATACTAGACTACACCACACCACACCACACCACTATAGGTGGGCAGGGATAGTGGTTTGATGGGTGTGGGATCGGGGGTGTATGGGCTAGGTTGTGTTAACCCTCTAAAAACCTACAAGAATAAATTAAGTGTAATTTATTGATTTCATAACTTGTATTAAGAAACTTTTGTTCACGTGTGTGTGTTGGGGTGTCATAACTCCTGAATTACTCCCCAGTTTAAATGAAGCCCAGTTTAAAATGTGCTTAAATATGTCTGACTTTTCGAATAGTCGAGCGTGCAGTCGTTTCCGACTGGCTCTTGTTTTAGGTAAAAATTCTTTTACTTGAGTTAAAAAATTGCTATATAATGCTTATGCTGTTTCAATGTTTTACAAATTCTACACTGAACCTTAGTATTTTAGATGAATACAACTACTTTTAAAACATTTCTAACATCAGATATTTTATTCAGCTAATTTGTGTAAAGTTTAAATTAAGTAGCATTTAAATTTGTAATATATCAACTTTAACACAATATAATATGATATAAAAATATTTATCAAAATGTTAACTAATTGTTTGCAGTTTCTTTTCTTTTCTTATTATTTTTCTGATTATTAAAGTAAAAATTGATAACATATTATAAGATGACAAAATGAATAAATAGAACAATAAAATGATAAAAATATGTTAATTTGGTTTATTCTTTCTTTTCTACAATTTATTAGAACAAATTAATGTTATCTGTCTCAATTCAGAGTATCTGGACTTAGCTTTAGACAGGATGCAACAGCCCATAATTAGTGTAAAATTAAGCTGTACTAGAATGTTGTCACTGAGCCATATTGATAGGTTTATCGTTAATTTAAAAAGTTTAAAAAAAAGGACGACCATCTACATCATACACATTTATTTCAAGATATATTGAGCAGTACACAGATCATTAACCTCTAAAGTTTAACAATATTTAAATTAAAAATACATTACTGTTTAATATCACCAGCATCAATACCTTAATTTCCTTTTGTAACATAATTCATAATATATTACCTATTTTAATACAAGATACATAAAGTGCAGGAAGGTTGTTAACCTATATACTGGAATAAGATACTGGTTTATTAAAACAAAACTGGCACTGATTTGTTTAATGTTTTATCACAGCAATAGTCATATGACCTCATCTTACTTATGGTTATAGCAGTGGCTACGCATCAATTACAGGTAATTTTAATGGAGACGTGTATTGCTTGTCTTTGAAAAAAAAAATAATAAAAAAATCAAATGAACATTTTTTACTCATAATATTCTTGATAACACACTTATAGCTTATTAAACGCAAATAATTAATTATTTCATTTTTATTACTAACCTGAATTTCATAATTTCTAAGTCACCTTTCTTTGAAAACAATTGATTAAATTTATCACTAGAATCATTATTTCTTATGGATATAATTGTAACTTAAAACAGAAATTCATCTTAAAATGTCTCCTTTACTAACTACATGTAAGCGCAGGCTGATGTGTGCTGGTTCTTAAAATACATTATTGTCGCAATTTATCATGAAAGAAGGTATGTAATTTATATCGCTATTGTGCAGTAACTAAAATTGGTTAATACGTTCTTTTGGGTAACATATTAAAAATGGTGATTTATGATATGGTATTTATTTTTATTATGATATAATGCTAACTAATAATTAAAACTCATGAAGAGGTGTATTGAAACAAAAACAATTACACCAAAACTTCAAATTTATTAACCATAGGCATAAGTATATGATATAACATAATACTAAAGTCACATATAACTAAAGTTATGGATATTATTAACAATATGTTTAACAAAGTTTACCTTTTAATCACAGAAAAAATGTCTTTCAGAGTTTATTTCTTTATAATTTATTTTATTTATAGATAATTTCTTTGCTATCTTTGAGATGTTTTTTTGCATTTTTTTTCAGAGATTTTGGTTTTTGGAATTTCCAAATATATGTATTTTTTACATACATTAAACAAGAAGTGTGTCTCAATGTGACTTTATTACATTTAAATACTGCATTCTTATTTATATAACTCCTTAGGAACTTATTTATATTAATAAATTAAACAAATAAAACAGAAATTACTTGCAAATGCAAGTAAGAAATGTTTCATACAAATTTTTAAACTAGGTTTTGATGTTAAGTAACATATCTTAATGACTATTTATAGACCTATACCTAAGGTTGCAGATGTTTTATTGCATTAAAAATTAAAAAAAAAACATCTTCCTGGTGTAGAAAAAAAGGTTTATTTCAGAACTTTTATAATTTCCAATTATGTCTTCATAGCGTAAAATTTTCTCAAAGGTCACATATTCAAATAGGCGTTACGGTAAAACGCCCCACTCGCCAGAAAGCAAACAAATTGCAAAATGCGTAGAATAGTATAGGCTTTCAGAAAAACATAGCCTTCAAAATTCCCCAGGGGGGGGGGCGTATTTTGGCAGCTCAAGGTCTAATAAAGATTCATTGTTAAATGGTGTTACTGGAATGTGGTTGAAATTGTACTGTTTTAATGTTTGAAAATATTAGTAATATGTAACTGCATAACTAAATTGAGAAAAAAAAACGTATGTAAAACATGTGTTAGCTAGCTCAGAAATAACATTTAACCATACAAAATATATGATTATGTGGTATTTTGAAATAAACTATTTAGAAAAATCAAATTCGTATCATTGCATTTAATGTGACGTATTGTATTTTAAATGGTTACGTAAATTACTCAGAAAAGGGCAAAATCGCACCCAATTTTGATAAAAGCACATTAACTAACACTAGTTTTATTATTAATAAGTAAAATTGTACTGAAGAAAATAGTCTTTTAAAAGATAACTGGTCTTGGGCTGAAGTAATACCTACAGAACAATTATAAATTTTTTGGCTCACGTAAAATGGGTAGTGTCCGTTATCCTTGTTAGACTTCTTCATGCACCACTTTATGAAGGTCTAAAAATTCTGATTGTAGACATCCTAAGCTTTACAACGGTACCACACAACCTTTGCCCCCCCCCCCCCCCCCCCCCCCCCCGGGGTGCAACGAAAGTGGAATTTTCCTTGGCTAGGTTGCGTACTACAGGAAAACAGCATGTCTGCGCATTGACAATTGGGATACCTCATGGGAAAATATGTCCTGTGCCCAAGATTTTAAACTAAATCTGGAGACCAGTCCCAAATCTCAAGCATCTGATTGGCTCAAATGGCGACTGATTGCTATTTCAGCCAATCAGATGCTTGGGATTTGCGACTGCTCTCCAATCGTAGGTTCATTATTTCGGGCGCTGGAAATACTGATATCATAATGTTGAGCACCCGACATTAGCTATTAAACATTTCGAGGTAAAAAAACACAACATAATAATGTGCTAGTTTACCTCGAAATGTATAGTAACCACTGTCGTCTGCTCAACTTTATGACAATAAATGACATATATTATAAATGACAAAAGAATAAACATTTGTAATAAAATCACCGTTTAAGTTATGAGAAAATAAAAGATTATTGTCGGTTCTATTCTAATTTAGTCACAAGGTATCGTCAAAGACAAAATTTCCTCTTTTCAGAAACGTTCAACTCAAATAACCGTATATGTTTGAAGTTGCACCTGATGTCAACATTTCATTTGACTTTTTGGTACTTATTATCGATTTAAGAACATTCTTTGGCATTATCACGCCAAATAGCTATTTGGCTTGAAAATGCGATACCAGAGATAGCTCGGAATTCAAAGACTTCTAGAGATTTTATTTTAAACTGAACATTTAATATTGGTATCATAGCCGTCAAGCTTCATGTTGAATTCAGAGCCAACTTTCACACCTCTAGCTTCCAGAGAGTAATGACCCTAGTTGTATCAATAAGTCAGAAGCCTGCATTTTACTTAATGTCTTTTTTCTATAACAAGCCTTAATAAAATGAGATAGTATTTCATTTATAAGCTGCATTTATGGATAAAGACGTAGTAATGAACGCGATAATGGACTATCTTTTTCATAGTTCTATATTTTGATCTAAGTGGTTCCTTGAAGTGCCATGATTGAATGTTTCTAAAGTTTCGTGTTCACCTATGTTTCATCTTACCCAATTAGTCATTAACAATGTTAATTTCATTACCTTGTAATATTTCTGAATCCAATTAACATGATTATTCCTAATTTAAAACTATGACATAATAGCTTAATCATGTTAATGACCAAAGCTTTTAGGTACATCATGTAAAAGCTTGCAATGTCCTGTAATTGTTTCTCGCGGTTAATTGGTTAATTTGATTGTCACTTAGTGATGCGGCAAGATTAAGCTGCACATTTACACTGATTTTTTTCTGTGCTGTGAGGAATTTGTTCTTAAGACTGCCTTTTCAGTTTTCGATGAAGAACATTATCTCCAAGACCTTGTAACTGGTGAAGCCAAGGTGCAAGAACGATTTGCCAAAACATTTCATTCGTTAGAGTTCCTGTTTAAACAGTTATGCTGGAAAAGCCGTGTTATCTTAAAAATTAGTTTCAAATTGCATTGGAGTTAAAATATCAGAACTGAATCGGTAACATATTGCGTAAAAAAAGTGTGAAAGGCTTCGCTGTTGTTTACTTTGGTGATGTGTACCACAATAAGTTAGATTCAGTTCACAGGAGTACGTAGAGTACTACACACTGTTAATTTGTTGCTGCCCAAATATTCTTTGCTTGCTAACAAAATGACAATTGCATATATAAGGTACCAAGAAATAGGCGTTCGGTTATCCACATTTATTGATTTAACAGTCATTTTAACCTAACAATTAAGCTAAATTTGAACTAATTATACATTTTACAACCCCACATTCCTAGCCTTGCTTCTGTAGCTGCAATAACTGGATATATAATTAAGGTACCAAGCCGCTACAGAAGAAAGTTAAATATGCTTAGATACGGGAATAGACTAGTTACCTTGGATGATAATAGGCTTACCAAGTTAGTGTTTTATCATGATAACGATATGTTTATAATGAATGATTTCACTCGGCCATTTTAACATATTTCACGGTAAATCTCCGGTCGATCTTAAGAATGCAGAGTCTAAACTGATCGATAGCTTAAATACTAAAGGGTCAAATAAGATGGAACGATCCCCTAAAATCAGAATGTTCAATTCGTTTAAAGACGTTTTAAGACTGTATACAAAGGGTCGAAACAGAAAATACACTTGTGAACCGCTGCACGACAGACTGGGTAGGAAAATTCATTTGAATAATTGTGTGAGGATGAGACTCACTTTATGTTGAATTGTCGGAAGAACAATATCAGACATAAGGTGCGATACTGGCGATACTGAACGATAACGTTTCCGGTGGAGTCATCAACAATGATAAACTGGTGTTATTTTTTTTTCAAACCATATGCGAAAAGTCGCAAAATATCTCGTGAAAGCATATTTGCACAGACATGATGCTATACATATGAAAGCATAAGTGTTGCTATACATATGAAAGCATTAAGTGTTCAAATAAGTATTGCTGTATTCCATCTTAATCAAAGTTTGGTTTATTTACCAACCAATTATCGTCTAAATTTAAGATTATTGCATTTGATGTTTGAAAAGTACGATATCCAATATGAATGTTTTACTTGATCATGCAGACAATTCTTAAGTTACCTATCGCGCTTTGTGTATTATATAATAATGCTACATACGCTGTTTAAATAGCAATTTCAAAACCAGTCGTCTTTCTTGGTTTAAATACAAGAATGACAGTTGCGGTTATAATTTTTTATTTTAGTCAAATGCATAGGTGAATCTTAATTATTTCGTTTCGAATGGAGTATATTTTGCATATTCTAGTAATTGCACTCTAAATTGTCAATGAGTTTGCACTCTAAATTGTCACTGATTTTGCTTTTTAACTCGACTGTACTCGCATTTTCCTTGTTATTAAGAAGATGTAATACGTCTCAATGCTCCATGTTCAAGAAGTAATCAACATTCTACAATAATTCAATTAAGTGTAAGAATAATTATCGTCGAACTTTCTTGTAATATCCATGTTTGGTAACGCAATTTCTCATTCTTTTAAAAGAATATTCATTAAAGAGATCAATGAAAGCTCGTGAAATCGCGGAGGTTGTCTTGGCTGCCGGACATTGGTTGATGATGTGAAAGGGATTATCCCATCTCACGGAAGTCGGTGAATCGGTGCGTCATGATATTTTTTCGATTTTATAAGCAACTTAAGATAGTTCGCACTGTAAAGACAAACTTCAACATGTTTGATATGTAATCTGTCTACCATTTTATCTCATTATCAAATTGACTAAGCTTTTTAAACAGTGTTGACTAAAGGGAACAGCAGGGTCCAAGATCATAAAACTAAGTTTTGAGATCAGTCTCAAATCTCAAGGATCTGATTGGCTGAAATGGCGACTGGTCGCCATTTCAGCCAATCAGATGCTTGAGATTTGAGACTGATCTCCAGATTTAGTTTTATGATCTTGGGCACAGGACAATTCGTTTCCACATAAAATCTGCAAGACAAAAAAATTAGTTGAGCAGACAATATTGGTAATTATAACATTTCGAAGTAAAAAACCAACATTATTATATAAAGTCAATATTTGTATCAAAATTACCTTAAACTCATCAAAAAATCAAAAAATAGTGTCAGTTCCGTTTAAATTAAGTCAAAAGATATCACCAAAAACAAAGTTCTCCTTTTCAGAAATGTCAAACTTAGATAACCGATCGATTTGATCTGAAGTTAAATTTTAATATGAACTGAATAAATTGAATTGAATTGAATTCGAATTTGATTTGAGTTGGAATTAACTGAATCGTATTGCAATTATTGCTATGAATGTTATTTGATATTATCATTGTTTTTTTTAAATAAATACCTGTCTAATGTTAAATGAATAAATGGGGTTACCCTTGAAGGGGCCCGAAAAAAATACAACTTAGATAACCGAATATCTGTTTGAAGTTGCCTCTGATGTCTATGGTTACAATTAATTTGACTTTTGGTACTTATTATATATATTGGACTTCTAGATATTTGGCTTTTATTTAAACATAAAATTTAATATTGATATCAGATCCGACCTGCTTCATGTGGAATTCAAAGCCAACTTCTTAACCTCTAGTGTCAAGAGAGTAATGACTCTACATGTACTCCTAACTCGGAGGTCTTAGTTTTATGTTGCGCTTTTTCCATAAAAAATCCTGATAGAATGAGATTGTATTTCATTTATAAGCCGTATTCATTGATACTGTCGAAGTAACGCCCGTAAGTAATTGGCTATCTTTTTTTCATAGTTCTAGATTTTGATCTGAGTGGTTTCTTGATGTGTCATAATTGAATGCTTTTAAAGTTCTGCTTTCACCTCTGTTTAACCTCGCCGAATTAGACATTACCAATGTTAATTTCATTTCCCTATAAATGGCTTCTAAACTACGCAAACACGATTATTGTGAATCATGAAAAAGTTTGCAATGTCAGTTATTTGTTACTCGCGGTTAATCGGTTGATTTAATCGTCACCAAATGATCCGGCGAGATTAAATTGCACATATGTACACTCATTTTCCTCTGTGCTGAGATGATTTTTTTCTTGAAACTGTCCTTCCTTTTCATTTCACGTTTAAAAACATTATCTCCAATGATATTGCCTCTAACTAGGAGCGAACCCGCACCGTCACGACGACAGCGCATAGCCCTGCAATTCCGACAAGGTAACCAATTGAGCTAACCGGAACAACCCCCAAAAAGGTTGATCGGATAGCCCTGATATACGTACTCATCACTACACGACATCGGTAACGGGTTATTTTACTGATAACAGTACTGACTATATGAACGGGGAGAATTTTTACGGCCGCCACACTGCAAAAATAGCGCTAGTGTGAATTTCAAATGATATTGCCTGTACCTGGGAGTGAACCCGCAAGGCTTTGGCACTGGTGGCACAATTTGCCAAAACCTTCCATTCATCATCTTTGTTGTTAGGGTTGCTGTTTGAAACAGTTATTCTGAAAATGTTGTCTTATCTTTAAAAATAGTTAAAAGTTTGACTGAAGCAGATCAAGACAATTCGTTTCAACATAAAAACTACCAGTTAAAAAATTTAGTCTTCTTCACCTATATGTACTCTCCTGACACCTTCCTTCATAAAGTCTAGTATAACCAAACCAAACATGTTTACCATAAAGGTTTATTATATATCGTATTAAATCATATTAATTTGCCGGTATTTGCTTTCATTCCTATGTCTATTAGAATAACTCACGAAAGAAGTAAATAGTGCTTCTTATGTTACAGAGGCCAAAGAAAGTCTTTAATAATGATACTATTACTACTACTACTACTACTACTACTACTACTACTACTACTACTGCTGCTGCTGCTGCTACTATTACTCATAATAATAACAATAATTATTATTAATATTATCATTATTATTATTATTGCAGGTATGACGTTTGTGTCGGTGTTCACGCTGATTTTGATATCCTTTGACCGGTTTTGGAGTGTCACGTGGTGCGTTCATTACAGAAAACATCACACAAGGAAGAAATGCATCATCTTAATAGTGGTGGTTTGGTATGAAAAATTCGCATTTTCAGACATTATTTAATACCGTACCTATTTCCAGTTTCTCCGCAAGTCTATTTTTCGTTGGCCCAGAAATAAATGGTATGTTTTATACCAATTAATTTGTATATAGTACTCCTACAGTTATGGTTTATTTATTGTAAGTAGGCTGTTTCCAGAGTCAACACATCTGTTTTGGACAACTTAGCCTTGTCATGAAAAGTGCCCCTTGATCTGAACAGACTGGTATAATTTTGTGTTGCATTCAATAAAACTTTCAGAAAAAAATAAGTCTTAAAAATTTGTGTAAGTTCAAGTAGTGTTGGCACCTTCTATTTCAGGCTTTTCATGTTGTTACTGTGGATGCCACCGTGGCTTATGGATAGACTACGGCACAGCAAACCAGGCGTATGTTTCTGGGACCCATCCAAGAATATAGAACTCGTTTTCATAGTAGCCACATTGGGACATCACGGACCATTTCTAATTATGATTTACTTTTATACACACGTGTTCTTATTCATGAGAAAACGATCCAGAGTTATTAATCCCATCATACGAATCGGTAGATCGACCGACGTTGGAGTCCTGCCCTCATCGAGCCGACTAGAAAGAAGTTCGATAAATGCACCATCAGAATTGAATGACGTTCATGTTAATGCGGATCCAGACCCTTCGACTGCTCGGGGAATTTTTACTACGTACAGTTTGACATGTAATATGGAAAGTATTGGGAATGATATCATGCCGCTACCACGAGAATCACGTTATGCGCGAGATCGGCGAGTGTTTATAACACTGACGTACATCATAATTGGGTACGCCATTCTCTGGCTCCCGTTCCACATTGTGTTTGACATAACCATAGCGAAACCAGAACTGGTACCAGTACCAGTATGGCACCTAGCTTTCTGGATGACCTATTTTAATTCCACTATCAATCCATTCTTATATTGTTTTAGCTCAGTTGAGTTCAGGAAAACATTCAAACGCATTTTGTGTTGTAATGTCAGTTGACTTTCTTTTGGCGTCTTGCAAGAAGTTAAGAAGAATAAGAAACGTTAGTTACTTTTATACTTAGATTTCAGCATATTTTTGGAGTTGATGACCAATGAGCAGATATATTTATACTGGTTTATCAACGCAGTCCCGCCACTAAAAAAAGTAAACACAATTGGAAACTCACACAACAACAAAGCAACAGAGAGCAAAAGAAAAAAGAGAACGGGTCAATAAAACATCGAATTCGTAGATAAACGAACAAATTTCGATTTTAAAAGCAAACATTTACATAATTCAGCACAAGCATCAAATATTGTAGGCACTCGATGCACTATAGCAGGGGTAGTATCTTAAAAGGTTCACATTTATATAGCTAGTATTACATTATAATTAAATATTATATTTTTTCACATTTGCGGTCAGCACCATTCGGCAATAAATAATCCCCTTAGTAGCTTTACGGAGAGAAGTTAACTTTGGATTTTGGCTTAAAATATATTTATAGCGGGCACAGTAGCATTGAATCAAACAAAGATACATTCAAAATTTAAATTTTTGAATCTATCTGCATACGAATTCCAGCAAATTTAGTATCCAAGAAATATTTATACATTCACAGTATCCTTCACACACGTATTGGCCATCAACAGTGTGGCGGTCATTAAAAGTTCCCCCATATATTCAATCAGTGAAGTTATCAATAATATCAATAATATAGCTCTTTTAGGGACATTGAGAACAATGCTTATTGGTGTAAATATTAAGTTGAACAGAAATATGCAGGTTCATTACTGCTTATGAACAGGCTCATCAAACCGAGCCTGCAATATTTTGATATTTGTCGTGTTAGGTGGCTTTCAGAGTTCCCTTTTTATCTACTTTATAGCGCTTAATATCGGCCGTGTCAAATTTTTGGCGGTTTTTTTTTTGAAGTGTTATATTGGCGGGTTCATAAATTGGCGCAAACAAACCAGACCACCAAAATAAAACCCTGACCCGATGAAAAATCGTCTAAAACTGGCGTTAACACAGATCGTCAAAATAAAACATTTACAGTCAATATTCAACACCACATTATTTTAATACCAGTGTGAAAACATTATCACAGCTACCTAATAATAGATTGCTTTGTTTGATTCACAACATATGTTTACATATACACACTTTGTTTGATTCACAACATATTCTTACATATACACATATATCCAACATATATTATTTGTGTAACAAACTGAGAAAACTGCGACATAATAAGTGCGAGTGCAATCTGATTAAAATCATTTCCTGAAAAACGCTACGCTATCAGGATCTGACAACGAGTAACTAAAACGTGTTTTTATCACTAACCCTTTGAACCAATCAGATTGTCGCCTACAAAATCGCAAAAGTGAAAGTAGAAATAATATTTTGAACCATGGGAAGTGTCGACAGCTTTCGTAAGACATAATTTACTGGAGATATATGTGTTTAAGTCGTATTGCATTCATTTCTAATGTAATGACATCTTCAGATCATTTTGCGAGCGTAATAAATCATGATTCCTTTGTTGACAGTTTCTAAAAATAGTAATTGGGAAAACCGCTATTACTTATGTACGGTGTCTGCGGGCCTTCATCAGATCTAACATTTTGTTAGATCTGACTTAAGTGAGATTGAGTGCGAGTGTATCATATTTGTCTACCTTCCCGATATTAAAATGGCGGTGTTATTAATCGAAGGTGATTTATATTGACGGTGTTCTATATTGGCGCAACTGACCCTGACCGCCAATATAGCCAAAATTAAACCCCGCCAAAATAAATACTTATACAGTATTTAAGTACAGAGAAAAGTTGTTAACACTGAAGCGTTTTAACGGCAAGAAAACAACTGATTACAAAATATAAATAATTGTCATCTGGTGCCAAGGTTATAAAACTGAGATTCGAAACCAGTCTCAAATCTCAAACATCTGATTGGCTGAAATGGTTACTGGTCTAATAATCTAATAATCATGTCAAAAAGAAAATAATTACAGTGATAGTCCACTAATTGGATGGCTGCACCTGAAACACTTAACGTCGAGACAATTTTTAAGACTTAGATAATTGAGCTGCTTACTGGGTTAAACTTGTAATTTCTATGTAATATAGCAAATCAATGGCAAAGCAAATTCAAGGTTTCATATAATGTTTAATTAATGGTAGATAATAACTACCCCATATTGTTCAAATTAAAGAGAAAATTGGTTAAATTGTGACACTGCGTCTAGTGTATTCCTGGCTAAAAAAACAACTACCGGAAACCGAAGAATAAAATTACATAATATATTTGATATTAGAATATCGTTATAAAATTCAGTATGAAAATCTTAATTTCTAAATAATTGCTCAGTGGATGCCGCCATAAAATGTTTATGAATCATTTATTCTCAGCCAATAATTGAACATGTATATGGATTGCTTGTGTACAATATAAAATTGCTTACGTTTAAATCACTTAATATAAAATCGGTTTATTTAAAATCGGTTTATTTAAAACTGTGTTGGCTCTTTAACTAAAGATAGTTTACTTGATAAAAATATCTGGACCTCAGTTATCGGTAGCTTATTAACGAACTTTCATATTTTCAGATAATATGATGAGCTATTTTCAGATTCTCAGTCCAGTTATTGGAGAGAAAGTTTGCCCTTTATTTTAACTAACCATGAACATGTCAAATAATTAATTATAACTGCCTAATGATTCTATAACATAATATCCCGGTGTAGTTTGCCAAATTACTTGCAGATTTCTGAAAATAACAAAATATATCTCAGATTAATTTACTAATGACAAATAAGGTTCATTAAATTAAACGCATTACCTTGAAAAGGAACACACTTAGTAACACATTGATCTGAGTTTAGTTTATATTTGTAAACATGTGAAATGGTCCTTCTTATAACTGATTGCTAATAAGTAGGCGGTCACGTGATACTATGTTGACATAATCAAGACTTGTTTATTGGCAGATGATGGCGAATTAAATTATATATTCTCAGTGATCAATACTCATCAAGAGAATATGGAGATAATACTTGTAAAACATTTTGCTGATAAACCATATTTAAATGTAGAGGTTGGTTACGTGACTGTCTAGTTATCGGTAACTTACTAAAGATCACATTTAGCCAACAGCTTTGGACATAATTAAGAAACTTGACATCAAATGGAAAAGTACAGAATAAACCTGTATCAAGAATTGGCACTTTGTAAACAAGAGCTGTCAGAGGAGACAGCGCGCTCGACTGTTCGAATCATTTGAAACAAATGCAATATGAAGATTAAAACAATAACAACTATGGCCATACATTCATGTGCAATCAGGAAAAATATTAACAAGTGAATGGTAAGGAAATTCATTTCAAATAACAGAAATAATTCCTTAATGTGCCATAAATATTAAACTGAATAAGGGAATAACTATGAACTATTTCTGGATTTGTTAGAAAACTTGTAAGTAATTTTTTATTAGAGACATTTGCTTTTAGTTCAATATCAATCACTTCAGTAATGTTACAGAAAAAGAACTGAAATGAAAATATAATGGAAGTTTGAAGTTGATAGCTTAAGTATTTGCAAAGTTATCGATGAAGTGCACTTAAGTGAAAATATAAGTGAAAAAAGGAACAGTGGAAAAAGGGGCATAACTTGTAGAGTAATTGTATTACAGTTATGGGTCTTGTTGTTAATGATGTAGATTTTGATGGTGAAAAAATATTCGAAGTTTCAATGAAATATCGAATAGTCGAGGTAAAAACTAAATGCAAAGGGGCATAACTTACAGAAATATTTCCTATAGAGTTATGGATCTTGTTGATAATGATTTAGAAACTGATGGCAAACATATATTCCAGGTTTCAAAGTAATATCTCCTGTTGTTTCAAAATTATGGGACAATTGCATAAGTGAAAAAGGGGCATAACTTGAAAAATATTGGTAGCAGAGTTATGGGTGTTGTTGATAATGACCTAGATTTTGATGGTGAATATATTTTCCAGGTTTCAAGGTGATAGCTCAAGTAGTTTTAAAGTTAAGGGCCAAGTGTATATTGTGCCTAACGCAAAATTTAAGTGAAAAAGGGGCATAATTTTAAAAATATTGGAAGCAGGGTTATGGGTCTTGTTGGTTATGATGTAGATTTTGATGGTGAAAATATATTTCAAGTTTCAAGGCAATATCTCAAGTAGTTTTAAAGTTATTGGCAAAATGCATATTTTGCTTAACACAAACTATAATAAAAAAGGGGCATAACTTGAAATATATTGACAGCAGAGTTATGGGTCTTGTTGGTAATGATGTAGAATTTGATGGTGAATATATATTCCAAGTTTCAAGTTGATATCTCAAGTAGTTTATAAGTTATGGACCAAAGTGCATATTTTCCTTAACGCAAAATTTAAGTGAAAAAGGGGCAAAACTTAAAAAAATATTTGTAGCAGAGTTATGGGTGTTGTTGGTAATGATGTAGAATTTGATGGCGAATATATATTCCAAGTTTCAAGTTGATATCATAAGTAGTTTTCAAGTTATGGACCAAAGTGCATTTTTTGTTTAACGGACGCCGACGCCGACACCGGGGCGAGTAGGATAGCTCCCCTATTCTTCGAATAGTCGAGCTAAAAAACAACAACATTGTAGTCTAAGAATAACCCGTCGGTAGCCTTTCTAATGATTTTCGGAGAGAACGTTGAGACACTGACATTTCCGAGTAACGGCGATAGAATTTTGTCTAGTCTATGGTACCGGTTAAATAACCCTGTTGTACAAGTGTACCTGTCATGAAGAGTCGGTTCTTTCAACTGAACAACATTGTTTCCAAACTTCTAGAAAAGTTACAAGATGTAAAATGTAAAGCCCTTCACATGCATCACCACCCGAAAATTGCAAATTTACAAATTGAATATGAAAATCAAAATATTCTGTTATATCATATATCTTGTAGGCAAGAAAGGTTGTTAGCTTAAGTACAAATGTACTAGTATTTGTCTTAATAGTAGTTCATTAGACTGTATTTTAATGAACAAATATGGACATGGTTATTATCTATCATCTTAACTAAAAATAATCCCTTATAATCATATATCTAGTAGTTACAAAACGTTGTATCATACATCTTGTGGTTACGAAACAATTTTTATTATTAAGATTTAGGACACTCAAGAAAGGTTGACAGCTTTTCTGAAGTAAGTGCTTAATTAAGAGCATATTTTATTGAACATATTATACTACTCAAAATGTTAAAGGGATCGCTTTTCGTGTTATCCTGAGTTATTGTCCCTACCGAATTTCAGCCGCTGTTCCGCTTCAACAGTTTGTCGGCTTATTCCTGCTTTGGCACAAAACTAATGTCAAAAGAACAAGTTTTCAGAATCACAGCAAATATTTTATCGCTTCAACCTTATGTAAGGAAAATACACAATCTTTCAAGTGATCCTTAAGTTATCAAATTTTGAGAAGTATATAACGAAAGTTGTACTGGGGTACATAGAATATCATTTTTTGAATTTCGCTAAACATTTTCGCGCGGACATAAATTTCTAAAGTTGGATATGATTAAATTTCGCTGGGGTTTGATTTCGCGCAGTTGTATGCGTGTGGAATTCGCGAAAATGAAACCATCGCGAAATATTATGATAGTGTTAAATATTGTGAAACCAAAGGATGTTTATCGTTGACAAAACTTCATATTCAATTCTGCGAAGGTGGGTCTCGTTTAATTTTCAAATTTCATCAACAATATAGCCCCTTTTGTGGACCCCGCGGATATCTGTTATTCCTACAAACTTGTAAGAAATGCAATTATTGAGTGCATCTTAAATAAAAACAAGAAAAAACATCGCCAAGCGACGAAATCCAGGTTTCCATTTAACGTGTTATTGGGATCTGAGTATTTTTGTAAGGACAATATCTGGTTGATAACTGCTGAAACTGACAAATAAAAAAAGTCATTTTAGTAACAGTGTACATTAAAAAAATCTTGTTTTGAGGGAAGCAGAGGTGGGATACAATCATCAACCAAGACCACTTAGACAAGAAATTCCCATATACCGGTATTAATTGTGAAGATATGTTAAGTTTCAATGCTGGTAACTGAGATAAGACAACTGCAACAACAACAAAAAACAAACTAATGAAAATTCTAAATGAAAGGGAGCGTAACTTGTCTTGGTAATTGCTATTGTGATGTCAGACAACTATGCCAAGTTTCCGAAAGTTCTACCTTGAAGCGGTTACTGAGAAGACAACTTTCACAAATAAGCAATTGTTGACGACCGCCCGCCTACCCAACGACATACACCAATCTAATAAACAGGATTTTATGAAATATTGTGACAGGGAAAATGAGATAAATAACAAGATAGTTTAGAGATCTGAATATAAATGACGTTTATGTTGGAAAGAAATCATAACCTTCGCCATGCAGTGTGGTATTAATAATCAAGTTCATGCTATTGGGCACTGATATACGGACAATGATACATTGTATATGAAGATTTTAGGTACATGTACAGACTTTAACCTTGTTAGAAGAACAATTGAAACTTTAGTAGGAGTAAGTTTATAAATGACATGTTATATATGAGGTTATAGACACTTAGGCACCTACCCAAACAGCACGTAGAAGAACCAGGTATACTCAATCAATGGCATACGGTACATGAGAAATTATAGAAATTGTGCCCTACAGTCCTTCAAGGACAATGTGTGCTCTGCTTGGACAAATGGCACGTTTACAAGCACCAGGTATACCAATAAATGATTTCACTTTTTGAAGGATCAGGCATACCCAAGAAAAACCAAATGGATGCCCCACATCAATGACGTATCGTGTGTCATTTTTTTTTAAGAAAACGAGTCAACAATGCAACATTAATCGTTTTATATGTAATACATACATGTTATTGTCTATTATCATTACTGCTATGTAACTTTGAAACTCTCGCTGATTTTAAGTTGATTTCTTTGACAAAACATACATTAGAATTAATCAATATTTGACTGCATTCATCAAGACATCAAAAACAAATTTAAGTTGCTTAGAGAGTGTAATAAAAAAACTCATCCTGGTCCAGTGACTTTTGAAAATATTTTGCCAACCCTTGGAAAAGCTGTATGAAATACAAAATTAATAAGGACATACATTTGAACCTGCCATCAGCTGCATTCAGCAACCAACTGTCTTAAACAGCTAGTTTGAATATGTTCAAAACCGACATTTGCTCTCATGTTTAACAGCCACTTGTGTTAAGCAACCTCTTTTTGTCATTCCATTTTAGGGTGCTTAATTCAGGTTTGATTATTTTTTCTCTGCAACTCCTGCATTTACCAATTATTCTCAAGACAAAACATTGTGCTCAGTTCAACAGTTTGTGAGCCGCTTTTACTTTAGCTACCCTGTACAAATTAATTTCATTGCAAAAGGAAAACATTCCTTCTAAAGGATGACTATCACTGCAGCTAAGTGCAAATATTGATTTTTTACAATAGATTTTACGACCTATTTTGTGAGAACCAATACATGTATAAGCAATACTGAAGCTTTGAATTTTTAGCAGATACAATTTCATTAACTGCGTAAAAAATGGCAATGTCCTTTCCAATATACATTGTATGTCATTTTTGATAGTATGCTAAAATATCACATCTTTGTATTCATTATTCAATTATTGACAGAAAAAATCGATAGGCATCTGAAAAAACTTGATCACAATGTCTCATTTTCAGCCAGGGTGATCTAAACATATAAACACAACTCTATTTTCATAAATATCTATTTAACAAATCATGGTACAACATGTTACATTGTATCAAAACAAACCTTTAAGTTTTAATTTTAATAAGCCAACAAATCAAGCTTGTTGTGTGAGATTTAACTAGAGCAGTTGCAGTTTTAATTGATTCTAGTTCAGCTGGTGAGAACTTTCATAGAACCACTTGTTAAGTTTTCACATGACCAAGTCTTGTGAGTTCTCACATTCAAAGTGAATCCAATTTCGCTCTTTAATCAGTGTGATGCATTTCATTAAACTAGTAAGCACATAAACGTTCACTACGCCAGTTTGTGGACCATTTCCTCTTTGGTGATTAGATGGTTAGTCTTGTTGACCAGAGACATGAGTGTGTTAATGTTGAATGACCAGTCATTGAGAATATCATTGGGGTCCTTCTGCTGCGTAAAGTTCACGATGCCCTCTAGACGATCTATCTTTGCTTCTACTGTCTTGTTCACAACAAGATTGGACAGGAATTCTTCTATTTCCTGAAATTTGACAAAGTTGAGCTCGTTAATAAGAAGTTCACAAACAAATAACTACCAATTGAATAATATACTAGTGTCCAAAGGAAACGATACCAAACTTTCAATAAAATCTTTTAGACCTGACCCATCTTTAAATTATATTTATGCTTGTACAAGATTGATGAAATTTATTGTGTGTACATATGCATTATGCTGTTAAAAGGTCTCTTGAATGAATAAGACCATTCTCAATGTTCTATAGCCTTTTAGTTTTATTGTAGGTCCTTGCAAACAAGTGGTATCATTTCTTTCAGACACTAGTATAGTATGCTTATCTGTTAGGAGATACTTAAGCAACTATGAAAAAAATATATTTGGTTAAATTTTGTGAATTCAGTTTGAGTTTGCCAACATAAAATTCCACAGCTCTAGGTAAAATACAAATATCATGGGCTCTTGAATTTATGGATTTTCATTTTCCAATTTGCTTGCAAGTCCATTTATCATTGGGTTGTAAATTCAAGGTTCAAATGACATACAAATTACTTGAAAATTCAATACAACTGAATTTGCAGTGTTAAGTTTCCAAGACATATGTACTCTTCACAAGTAAGATCTGTTAAATATTTCTACTTGATAAAACCTCATTTAAATGTACAAAAGCTTGAGTAGAATTTTGTTAGAAGTGTTCCAGAAACTATTTCAGTGTGGGACTCATCAGCTGAAGTCTAGCTCTGGGATTCTTCTGTGATTTTACACTGACCACACAGACTAGCACTGGTTTGGTATACTTGTCTTTGTGCTATTATTGCATTTTTGGAGTATTCTTCACTAAACTCATCACATACATCAATGTCACATCATGTTGGCTAGTTAAAATTGTCCTGTTTAATTCCACACGCAAACTTAACAATGCATCACGTCTATGGATTTTCTCAAAAAACGTTTGACTTGCACTTTCATTGGTTAAAAAAAAGTTAAACTTTTGATCAGACTACAAATTCATCATAAATAATAACAGAACAGTCCACATCATACTTAATGCAGACAACAAAACAACAAACAACAACAAATTCAAATACATGTGGAACCAAAATCTGCTTAATTCTATCAACTTTAAAACCAAGACAGTCCATACAGAACTGCTGTACATGTAACTTACAGCCTCTGTCAGGTCCAGCAACTCTCCCATTCTCTTCATACGTATTCTTGTGTAGTATTTTGCCATCACTTGTATATTCTGTAATAACATGACAAAGCATTGTACAATAGGTTATAATTGTGTTCAGCACCTAATGTTTAACATGGCTGTTCAAAGCTTACTCAAAGAAATGGAGTTAGCTTCCCATGAGTAGCCGGGCTATTGTATAAAACTTGATTTTCCATCAATAAATGGAGATATTGTAAAAGTTATATGAAATTTCAGCACATGTTAAAGCTGCTTCTGGCACATGAAGCTTTACTACATATTACAGTTTATTCCTTATATCATGGTTAACTCGGTATTATCACCAACAAACCAGAAAGAACTTCATTGAGCAAACTTCCTGTTTTATTGTTGTTGTTGTTGTTTTTTCAGGAAGATGGATACTAACAGTGATATTTACATTTAAACATTTTGTGTAATCTGTGAACAAGCTTGAACATATCTAAACCAGGGTCTAACAGATACTCAAGTCTCTTATTTATTTTGTGCCATCATCAGCCAATTACAGTTACTGCAATAACCTTATTTCAAGACTGTTATTGTACAGTATCATAATTTCTGTTCCTTTAGATTAATTACTATTATTAAACACTTCATAAAGTGTGATATTTGGTCTGTCAGTGTATAAATCCACAATCTTTATTTGCAGTTTCCAGATTACAGTTTTGAGGGGTCTGATTTTCTACATCACTACTAATAACATGATCTATAACTATGCTTTGACATCTGCCCAGCATTTAGCAAACAGTTTGAGAGATGTCTTATTTACTAAATGACTGCCTACATGTTCTACAACTCTGTTTTTCAGATCTCCCCAGCGTTTAGCCCCTCCCTCCAGTTTGGTGTTGAACACGTTGGTAGGTGGACTGCCTGCAGAGCCAAACTTCAGCTCGGACTCGTACTGCTGACAGAAGGGCTTCCACTGGATCACCTCGTTTGTTGTAAACTGCTTCAGTAAATCTCTGAAAACATTGTCACCAACATAACAATAATAAAATAAACTATGAACAAGAACCAATTCGTAAAACCAGCATGCATGACTAATCGAAATGTCAACAACAAAAACGAGACCAGACAAATTAAAGCTTCCCTTCCACAGTTCAGGGTGGAACACTTCAACATGTCATATGTGGTTTATTTACGTTGTACTGTAATATAATACCTATAAATAACTGAACATGAGCAAATTTTGCCAACATTTTAGACAAATCAGTACAGTTTGGGATCTGTTTAGTGTAAATTTTACTGAATCAGTAATGCTGTATTAACTTTGGATTCAATTATATCCACTCATATTCTTAGTGTGTAAGAATACTACATCACATTTGATATTTGAAAACATTTTATAAAGTTAATATTTTCATCCTAAAAAGTAAACAAACACCTTTAAAGCACCCTTTACAACTAACTTTTTTCAACTGAAAACTTTAATTCATATAACATGCTATAAAATCTGATGACAATTATGTTCTGTTCTATATGACTTACTGACCACCTAACTGTGTAAGTCAGTGAAGGACTTACTGATACTTGGGTATTTCATTAAGAAGTTTATCCTCCCTCACATGATGTATCATATCCGACTGGTCATTGTCATATGGAGACAGCACCAGGTATAGGCTGACATACTTTAATGCCTGAAAAAACAATCATATTGAAAGTCTTTCAATAGATCTTAGAATAGGGAGAGTATGTATAATAAATTATTACATGGACTTGTTGTTTATCCATTTTCATATCTTCTTATATAGTCATTGAGATTAATCTGTCATGTTTGTGAAAATAGAAAACAGTGATCACAAACAAGAAATGTTTGTTAATCTTAACTCAATAGATTTCCCTATATCACATGATCAAGTCTAGATCCAAGAAAGTCTGAACATCCATGCTGTCAGAATCTACAATATATGGTTTTTAAATATATTAGGTTATTTCAGACCAAAAGGCGAATAGTGTAGATGCAGAGCAGAGGGCATAAATGTGTCATCTGATCTGGATCTACATTTGCCGCTTCTTGGCCTGAAATAACCAGGTTACCTCATATATAACCTCATACTTAACTGAAAAATATCCTGCACTGTGAGATCACTTCAATTCACTCAAGTTTAGATTTACCCTATTATATCCACTGAGAAATGTGTAAAATCAAATTTTGTTAATTATTTGTCTTGCATATATCAATATTGTTTATGCCTGTTGACTTTTTCATATTTGGATTCTACAAAATTAAATGATATATCCCAGCATCTTTCTCTATGATGTGTTTACCTCCTTGGCTTTGTCTTGATTTTCTTTGATCTCTGTGGTGTCGTACACAGCTCTGTAATGTTTACAGATGGCCAGGTATGATCCCTCATGCTCATCTACCTCAATCATCAACTGGTAATACTTCAACTTTAACTCCTGAAAACATACAATCATCAACTAATAAAACTTTGAACTTCTAAGAATATATGATCACCAACTGTTAGTACTTCAAATTAAACTCCAAAAACATACAGTCAAGAGTGTCAATGTTTAACACCCGAAAACATAGGCATCAAATTCTGGTAGTGTGTCAACTTTGAACACATGATAACATAATTATCTAGTGTTCTCTTTCAGTTATTACATCAAAGCTTCAATGCATTCACGACAATGTTGTCTGTTGGTTAACATAAGGGTTTGCTGCAGCAGATGAAAATTTTGGAGAAACTGAATTAAAATATTGAGCAATGTCTTGGCCACAAATTCCTCAACAATCTTAACTATAAACCCAGAGTACTTGGTGTGGTCTGTCACACGACCAAGAATTCTAACTGTAATGATTTACTGTTAATTTCAGAAAAATCTCCCTTACTGTAATTATGTTGATTAGAGCAACCTCACCCCCACTGTACTTACCTTCATTTATGGAAACTTCTCTCACTGCAATTACTTTAAGTAGAGGAAAATGATTAGTCTCCAATTCTGTCAGATACTTGAGATATGAGACTGGTCCACACTTAGTTTTATGATCTTGGGCACTTGATTCTAGAAAATCTCCAGAGTGTTTTAACTATCCCACAATGACTTACTGTAGTTCCTGCTTCTTCAAAGAACTTTGTGTTGATTTTCTTGCTAATGATCTGTGTACGTATGAAGTCTTTCTTGGCCAGACACAGCCTCATCTGTTCCAGAATAAACTCAACTTTCTCCTTCTTCTCCATGGAACCAAATGTTTCCACCTAAAACATTATCAACTCTTCAGTTAACCCTTTATACCAGATCAGCTGGTACAGTTGTGCCATCTGATCAGGAACTACACTATTTGCTTTAAATATTTAAGATTTAATGTTATTTTTGACCAAGTTGCAACCAGTGCAGATTCAGATCCGAAGGCACAGATGTGCCGGCTGACATCGATATACACTGGTAGCACATCTATAAAATAAGTATATATTGAGTAAGGGTTAATTTGAATCTCATAAACACAACCCAGGCACATTATTTCTACTTACAGTAATACCAATGAAAGTGCTTAACTAACTTTAAATTTTTTCAGCATTTAAGACTCCTATGCATAAATTTTTCTGCATACAATATATTTATTCTTTAAAACAAATTGCTTTACCACTTTCCTTTCAAATTAAAGAACATTGCCTAAATCAAGACTCATGATACATTGAAAATGTGAAAAAAATATGTGCTCATCTAGAATTTCACTGTAATCCAGATCACATGAACCAGTTATACAGCTACATCACATCACTTCATAGTTGTCATGCATGAAAGAGCGGGTGAAAAATCGGCTTAGAAAAGCTTATCATAAAACCCTTATTTGTTTTTGTCAAATGGCATGGATGTACCAGCTGATCTGAGTCTAAACTATCTGCCCATGTGATAAAGGCATATGTTTAGAGTAAAGGGTTAACAACAAGTTTTTGGAAGTGTACCTGAAGTTCTTGTAAAATATCAGCAGCTTCAGCAATCTTGCCAGCATCTTCACGTATCTTGGCCAGAGTCCTGGTCAGTCTAGCTCTCTCTATCTCCACATATATCTACAAAAACAGTAAAAAAAAGCAAGTAACGATGGTGTGTTGCAACATAGAAAATGGCAAGTTATTACAATACAGCAAGTTACTACAACACTGCAAGCTGCTACAACATGGCTTGTAACTACAATATAACATGTTCGTGAAGTTACCATGTATACTAACAATCATTTTGAAAGTGGTGTAACATTTGATAATCACTATGAACAAAATCATCTCTTTGAACAATATAAGAACAATATAGATAAATAAGAACATAATATGAAAGATTTCTATCTAAAACTGATGCTGCTTTACTTGTTACTTTGTGTCTTATATTTTTCAAAAGTAACATATATTATTATACCATACCGGCTATGTTACCTTATAAGCTTAACATTTATTTTATGCTCAGATTTGCTTGAAGATACAATAATGGATGTCTTGAATGGGATGGTTTTATATATTAAATAGCATTTCCATAGCAACAAAAAGCATTTTAGAACATTTGATATTTTGTCAATCTGTAGATGCTTTGAGTATTCTAATTTTTATCATATTATAAAAGTTCTCGAGATTAGCAGCCCTTATCAATACCCCATCAGTTAAGAGAGACCGACTACTGACTAACCTTTCCGGCAGTGACAGTTCTCAATGTGTCAATGAGCTTAAGCTTTGTGTCCAGGTTGGGGGTCTTCTCCACATAGGTACATGCCTCCTGAATCATCTTAGTCACTGACTGAAGTCAACAATATACATACACCATCAATAAACAACACACCTTTAGCCACTATGATGCCATTGGTTAAGGTTTTATGGTGGGCACTCAGAATACTACAAATGTAAGTTTCCAAACAAGTTGAAATTTGAATATTATATATACATGTATTACGTTAATGAGTATTTTAGAAATGTTATACTTTGAAGAACATTACATTCTTAATATCATTTCCTTCTGAAATGAAAGAAATGTTTCACATTAACCATCATTTTATGTGAAACTACTGTACTTTAACCCTTTCCTGTACAGATACACCTTTATTGCTAGAGCGAACAGTTTAGATCCAGATCAGCCGGCACATCCGTGCCGTCTGATCAGGATCTAAACTGTTCGCTTATTGATTCATTAGGTTATTTCTGACCAAAATGCGACCAGTGCAGATCCTGATCAGACGGCACGGATGTGCCGGCTGATCTGGATCTACACTGGTTGCACACGCATAAAAAATGTCTATATATCCAGGAAAGGGTTGACCTTCTATATTTGTATAAAGTTACAATAGTTTCGCATATAACTGAGGAAACATTGTACACTGATTGTATTCTCAAGGCACTCAAGGAAGTGCAAAACAGAATCAATGGTTTGTAAGTTCAGTACCTGTTTAATTTGTCCTCTTTTCTTTGTTAGCAGCACTATGTTTTCATTCAAAGCCTCCCAGTTCTTGGTCTCGAAACAGAGCCTGACAATTGTCTCCAACACCTTACTGAGAGAGTGAGTGTCTGCCCCCTATCATATAACACAATTATAACAATAAAGAAATTGTCCATCAAAACATTTTATTTAAATTCTGTTTTATTAAGTATTACTGTATTTGATACACGTAGTACAGTCAAACCTGCAAACAACACCACCTACAAATGTCTTTTTTTTTTTCTTTCTTGCTTTGTGTATACATATTTAATGTGTTTACATACATAATTGTATATTTCAGGATGGACTGTTTAATCAATTTCATTCTATTAGGAAGGACAGTCACCAAGTAAACAGGTCACTTCTTGTATGCAATTTTATATGTTACTAACTTCTGATAATTATGAGCAAGTTCTTCATGAGCTATAACTGTGTAAATTCCTACCAATAAAACCATCTGTTTTATTCTTATTTTTTGAAACAACAATTTCACCATAATTACACACAATTGACTATTATTTAAAGAAAAGGGATAGGGGTGTTCGTGATGAAAATAAATTAACCTTATACTTAGTGGATACAGTTTATATCTCATGCACAACCTGTGTAATTAAAACCAACCTACACATTTACGCAGTCTGATCAGGATCTACACTGTTGGCTTTAAGAATTGTTTTAAAAGTTACCTTTGAACAAGAATCAAACAGTGCAGATCCTGATCAGACTGCATGGATGTACAGGCTGATCTGGATCTACACTGGTCCCCCATGGGATATAAGCAATATCCAATGAAGCAAGGGATTGAAATGACTTACTGTTCTTGTCTGTTTCTCCAAGGTAAGGAGGATATCCAGAGCTTCTGTCAACTTCCCTTGCTGTAATGAAGATTGGAATCTGATAAAGTATATTGTATACATAGGTAACAACCAGAAATACAAACACCTGAAGTTCATGAGTCAAAATGCTGCACTACTATCATTCCCCGAGTGTCAGAATAATTCTACCTGATACTTTATAAATAAATCTGACCCTGAAATTAAAAATCCCCCAAGGGTCACAGCAATTTTTTTTTAAATGTTAAGTCAAAGTCTTGTTTCAAGGGTCAAATAATACAGGTAATAGTACAGGTAGGTCAGGAAACAAGAAATAGAACTATTGTTTGATTTGACTGAACTGCCTTGTTGATGTAACATAAAAATGATTATTTAGCCCAGATGTATATCTACTTGTAATATTTCACAGGTCTGCTACAGGTATAACTATTAGAGACAGGCCATAATAAAATCATAAACAACATGTTAATTGTTTCTCAATTAGTTTATTTATTGATATATTATTTTTGCACACTATAATTAATGATACAAGAAAGCAATGATAGATCATGCTCAATATGCATGCTGTTATAAGTGGCTTTTGGAAAAAATACAACGATATATCGACTGCTTTTATAAATCTTTATTTCTAATAATACAACAATTATTAAATTATAATTTATTTACCAAAATATAAATATGTACATACAAAAAACAAAACAAACAATTTTACTGTTCTCAGCAATTAGAACATGCTGCACCATTGGTCAGTTTTTACTTTTCACAAGTTAAAAATGACAAACTTTAGTCTGAACCACAGAAACCAGGGTTGGACGGGATTAAGCTATGGATGTAGTAAATGTTTGCAAGCTCAATTTCCCGGACGTGGGAATTCCCACTGGGATTTCCCGGTAATTCCCATCCTGGGAAATACCCCAAATTTAGCAAAAATGGGAAATAGTGGGAAATACTAAATTTTATTGTGAAGAAAACATGAGAACAAAAGTGAATATCAGCAAATACATTGCAAATATTTGGAAAATATAATAATATTACTTGCATACATAACATACAGAGCAATGGCATTATGTCACTACATTATCTTTCATATATTTACACTTTCAGAGTCATAATATTGTAAGTTTTTATCACTATCAACATGCAAATCAGGCACCGTCTTCGGCACATCAATCGGACCTGGACATTTTGATGTATGCGCTCTCAGGCGGTCACTTTTGCCACTGACCACTTTTTTACAGTCTTTACAAGTCACTATTTTCTTAGATCCTTCCTCAACTACATCATAAAAATTCCAGGCTGGATCTTTAGGTTTGAACCTTGACATGATGATGATGTACACAAGAGTGCTACTGCATATGAAGTGAAAATGAATTTCTAAATAACTGACCATTTACTGACAAAACTGAAGATTAATACTAATAATTTGACTACTAGTTACCGGTAGTTTGAGGAACTCAATGCCCCAGGCATTTAAATATTGACCAGACTATAATGGTCAAAAGTTGTAAATAAAGGTGTCAAAGTTATTAACTGTCATACCAGGGTATATAATTTATAAATTTGTATAATTATAGTGATATACTGAGAGAGCCTTACTGATGATCCAAGATTAAGAAAATTTAATAACAAAATGAATAAAATTAATTATTTTTTCAGCAATTTAACAAATACATCATGGTTCATTTGTGTTAATGAACAAGATTTAAAAATGCCTTAGTGAGTTAAAAGTATGATGAAATAGCAGGGTTTGCTTCATCATTCCTCAACACAGATTTTGAAGTCAAAGTATTTCCCACTATTTCCCGGGAAATCCCTGTATTTCCCGCAGTCCTTGGAAATACTAGTATTTCCCACTTAAATGCCAACCCTGACAGAATCAAACTTGTATATTCGATACTGATGGAAATAAATTGTACTGTGATTGATTAAATATACTCAACAAAAATAAAAAGTATCCACTTTCCTATTTTAAATTTTGTAAAATTTGAAAACGAAAACAAAAAATTCTATATGTCTACAAATTTGTTTTTCTGTTATCATTGCAAATGGATAAAGTGTGATTAAATATCTGCAGCCACAACTTAGTTATCTTTCCCTTAGTTAAAATAAGGGTATTCAGTAAAATGTCAGTGATTCTTTAAATTATTCACATTTACTCACTTTCTCTACCTCTTGTGATCAATAAAATCACAAAATATTCATCAATAACACAACTGGTCCTCAATAAACAAGGCTAGAATTCCTACCATTTCCAATTACCTCTCTTTAAATTGAATATGTAGTGTTTTGTAATCCGTTATTAATTGTTATTCGATTGGCAGTTCCTCAAATCGTGGTGTGGACGATTTTACTCATGAACAACTTAATTTAACAAGAGCTGTCAGAGGAGACAGCATGCTCGACTATTCGAATCATTTGAAACAAATGCAATTTGAAGATTAAAACAATAACAACTATGGCCATATATTGGTGTGAAATCAGGAAAAATATTAACAAGTGAATGGTAAGGGAGAAATTCATTTCAAATAACAGAAATAATTCCTTAATGTACCATAAATATTAAACTGAATAGGGGAATAACTATGAAATATTTCTGAATTTGTTAGAAAACATGTTAGTAATTTTTTATGAGAGACATTTACTTTTAGTCAAATATCAATCACTTCAGTAATGTTAAAGAAAAGAACTGAAATGAAAATATAATGGAAGTTTGAAGTTGATACCTTAAGTATTTTGTGCAAAGTTATCGATGAGGTGCACTTAAGTGAAAATATAAGTGAAACTAGAAATGTGTCCATGGACACAGATGCCCCTGCTATGCATCATTTTCAGACACTCAAGTGAAATGATGGGAATAATAGCATTTCAACGACAGTGATGTTGGAGGAATTATAAGAATATGCATAAACTTGAAGATAGGTAAATTATTTGTATTTGTGGCACTGTTGTCTTCACATTACGGAAATGTCTGCGAAGAAGTTGGTGGTAATGCAATGCAATGTCATAGCGAACATTTGTGCCAAGTTATTTTGAAGTTCCTTCATTCATAAAAGAGTTATAGCCTGAACAAGTAAATTCAATTTAAGTAACTGTGACCTTGACCTTGGACTTACAGGCATGGGTAATGTACGCAACACACCGCCTTGTCATGGTGAACATTTGTGCCAAGTTATTTTGAAAACCCTCCATTCAAAACAAAGTTATAGCCCTTACAATAAAATTCTATTTTTAGTAACAGTGACCTTGACCTTCGACCTACAGGCATGGGCATGGTACGCGAGACACCGCCCTGTCATGGTGAACATTTGTGTCAAGTTATTTTGAAATCCCTCCATTTATAACAAAGTTACAGCCTGGACAAGAAAATGCTATTTTTAGTAACAGTGACCTTGACCTTGGATCTACAGGCATGGGTATTGTGTGGACACACCACCTTGTCATGGTGAACATTTGTGCCAAGTTATTTTGAAATCCCTCCATTCATAACAAAGTAACAGCCTGGACAAGAAAATTCTATTTTTAGTAACAGTGACCTTGACCTTCGACTTACAGGCATGGGCTTGTACTTGACACACCATCTTGATATGGTGAACAATTATACCAAGTTATTTAAAAATCCAATAAGAAATAACTAAGTTAGAGCGGACAAGATTTTGCAAGAAAATTCTATTTTTAGTAACAGTGACCTTGACCTTGGACCTACAGGCATGGGTATTGAACGCGACACATCGCATTGTCATGGTGAACATTTGTGCCAAGTTATTTTGAAATCCCTCCATTCAAAACGAAGTTAAGGGCCAAGTGTATAATTTGCTTAACACTGAATGTAAGTGAAAAAGGGGCATAATTTGAAAAATATTGGAAGCAGGGTTATGGGTCTTGTTGGTTATGATGTAGATTTTGGTGGTGAAAATATATTTCAATTTTCAAGGCAATATCTCAAGTAGTTTTAAAGTTAAAGTTTAAAATGCATATTTTGCTTAACACAAAATATAAGAAAAAAGGGGCATAACTTGAAATATATTGACAGCAGAGTTATGGGTCTTGTTGGTAATGATGTAGAATTTGATGGTGAATATATATTCCAAATTTCAAGTTGATATCTCAAGTAGTTTATAAGTTATGGACCAAAGTGCATATTTTGTTTAACGCAAAATTTAAGTGAAAAAGGGGCATAACTTGAAAAATATTTGTAGCAGAGTTATGGGTCTTGTTGGTAATGATGTAGAATTTGATGGTGAATATATATTCCAAGTTTCAAGTTGATATCATAAGTAGTTTTCAAGTTATGGACCAAAGTGCATATTTTGTTTAACGGACGCCGACGCCGACACCGGGGCGAGTAGGATAGCTCCCCTATTCTTCGAATAGTCGAGCTAAAAACAGCTGAGATTAGCTAACAAAACACCATTCAAAGCGTCCCTGATTTAATAAAATATGTAAATGAGAATATAAGCATTAAAAGTGGATACTTTTTATTTTTGTTCAGTATATAATGACAAATAACATTTTTTTTTAATAAACTGCACATAAGGTCTACATACAACAGCAGAAAATCTCATGTAAGTTGTCTCCATGTCCAGACCTCTAGCTGAAAGTCTAGAGATCCTGACACAGACCCAGAGACATTTCCAAAATGTTATGTGACTTTACTGGGTAAAATAGTTTGGGATCCTTTCTTTCCCGTGACTTACTGGAATGGTAATTTTAAAACGTTGGGTCTTTTGGGGATGTCAATGGATACCGATCAAATTTTGGATCCAGATATCTAAAAATGATACGCAGCTTCAAATGTTGCCTATTAATTAGCAAGTTCTTTTAAATACTGCCATGATTTAGCAGATTTCTCAAACTGTTAAGCCCAACATAGGATTTGTGTGTCATCACCTATTGATATTCCATTACACCTGCTTATGCTATAATGCACACTGACAGGAGAAAGATAACACAGCAAAATGGCCAATACATTAAATTTAACACTCTTGTTAACAAATATCCAGATGCAAAATTCAATCTGGTTATCTGATGATCCAAACGAATATCTGGATATCTGTTGACATCCTAATAATAATTTTATATTGACAGTATTCAGATAAACAGATAGAAAATTACTAAGAAATGAAGTAGTTCCCTACCTGGAGGTGAAGCAACCACCGCCCAGGGGGACACCCATCCAGGCAATGACTGAGCAAACTGTTGCTTGACTAGTTTTGACAGTCGGTACACTTCAACTATTTCACTGAAAAGCTAACTCAACAGTGAGGCTGTTGGAAGTGACCTTATCAGGTTGGGGAAAGGTATCAAAAGTAGCTATAATTGCTACTTTCGGCTATAATAGCTACAAGTAGCAATATCAGAATGAATGAAAAGTACCAACATGTGAAATTTCTCCATTTTGGTTCAAAACCGCAACCTGTCCGAACTTGTGCAACTTGCTACATACTAGTGCTTCACTTTGTTAACAACAACACTAACATCTCGTGTTGAAAACAATGCGGTAATTACATAGAGAAATCGTAAACAAACCACCAAAACACTTTTTACCATGTAATATGTAATTAAAATGCCTTAATCTGACCACAAACTTCGCACAATTCATCGACTTATCGGTTCGCACGATCTCGGAGTTTGATCCCATTATTAAAAAACATTTTAAACGAAATTTTATTGTTTCTTCATTAATTATGTAGACTGTGGTACAGTGTGTCCTCAAAATTATTGTTGTATAAGTGAATACTGTTGATGACCATATTTAATAAGTTTCATATTTTGGTTGACACATTTGTTGTCTGCAGAGTGAAGCTAGTTTCGAGGACTATAGTCTTTATTCATTTGTAATTTATTTTAAGGATTTGGGGAAAGGTTGATTGTTGTTGTTAACACACTACATATTGTTTTGTTGTCGTATGATTATGTAACCCTCACATTTCTGGCTACAACCTCATTGTTATGATTATCGGAGAATATTATTTTATCGGAATGTTGTTCATTTTTATTTCTTTCAACATGTTTATTGCAGTCATAAAGTCACTTATGCAGAGTGGTATAACTTCTGGAAGATTGCCGTCTGTTGTTCAGTGGTGTAACAGTCTTACTACCCTAATATAATAATATATCAAAGTTTGTGCAAATGGCAAAGACGCTACATGTTTTAGTTTTCAGGCCTTGTATACTGAATACACAGCTCCTGTGATACATAACATTTTATGGTTCAATTTTTCAGAAATGACAGTTTGCAGCTGCTGCTAGAAAAGTCTCTTTCTTTTCATAAAATATTACAATCGAAATCCATGAGACATTTTGTATCTATATACCTGGCTTCCAGCTGAATATGGTCGTTGTAAAATTGTCCGCAATATATTTTTTTTTAAATACATATTTATATTATGTGAACAGCTGTTTCAATGTGTACACATGACATGAAATGATTATAATGCTATTTCCTGCATAACAACTACAACAAATCAGAAGCAAATTTTAAATTATATTTATTAAAAGAAACATTTGATTTCACACAGAACATAAATATAGCTGACAAGTTTTTATTACACACCCCATATACTAATTGACCTAATTACAAAGAAAATACAATTTCGTTTACAAACAATTGTTATTATAACAATAAAGTTAACCGGTGTCAAGGTACAAACAACTGAGTGGCTGGAGAGGAAATTTTTGCCAAAATACCTGAAATTTTCGCTAAGATATTACATATCACTGGTAAAACTATATGCATGCATGTTTTTTATATAATTACCGCATTGTTTTCAACAATGCATGTCAATTTTATTGTCTTCAAAGTGAAGCACTAGTACCTAAGAAGTTGCACAAGTTCGGATATGTTGCGGTTTTGAATTAAAATCGAGAAATTTCACATGTTTGTACTTTTCATTCATTCTGTTATTGCTACTTGTAGCTATTATAGCCGAAAGTAGCAATTATAGCTTCTTTTGATACCTTTCCCCAACCTGCTTATGCTGCCGCCTTTTACAGAAACTTCTTGTTGGGGAAAATCCTATAAGCTTTACTCGGAAGGATAACATTAACAGAATTAGATGACGAGTCATCGTTGAACTCCAGTAAGACACCAGTAAAGATTTACCCCACCCACTAAAACATCATACAATGACTAGTCATTTCGAAAACAACGCGATCATTTGGGCGGAACATTCATCTGTTTTCAACTTTAAAATTTCTATTCGAGAAATCATTTGATTACCTTGGCAAGTTTTTCACACTTTGGGATTTTCTCTTCAACAGTCGAACTATAATCGACTTCCATTTTTTGTACACGATCTTCGCTGCCGGTATCCGCCATGATTATGCTTTGTTAGAACGGTTTGCGTCTGATCGGAGTCCGTAAATACCGTAAAGACGTGCAAAAAGATAACAAATGTGCAAAAAGGTGGTACAAAGATAAATATTTCAGTTTGGATAAAAAAGGGTGATTATAAATCAAAATACAATTATACATGGCATGGTGTTATGAAAGACGTTTGTATGAATATTCTGAGTGATCATAAATAACACGAATAATTTATTTATTAAATTGTATAAGTTACTAAATTATATCATCAACAAGTACTAATGACAACAAAATGTTTACATGCACAGCTGTATACCGATGTATACATGAAAAAGATATCTGGGGACCTTACGCCGCTAACCATGGAATGGTATAAATCTGAAAATACCGCATGTTCACCGCCATATGCAAACCATCGTTTGGGATTAATCAAAAGTGTTCTGTTTATTGGTGTAAATACGGAGTAGCCAGGTAATATTTATTTTGAAAGTCGGAAAGTATGTGTAACATACAATTGTACAAAAGCACATATTAATAACACAAGCTCTGCAGAGCTTTTAAAGCCTCCACAGTACGGCACTACTGGGCAGTATATGCATTTCCATTTCTGCCCATGAACAGGCTTAATCAAACCGATCCTGCAATAGTTTCATATATGTCGTATCCGGTTGCTTCCAAAGTTCCCTTTTAATCTATTTCAATATCACAGTAGCGTTGTTTGTGCCGTGTGGCGGCTGTAAAAAGTCTCCTCGTACATTCAATCAGTGCTGTTATCACGTCCTTTGAAGGTTGTTGAGCACGATACTTATGTACTATATTTACAGTACTTCTAAAATTATTTTTTACATAGTTCGGCCAGTTTTTAGATGGAAAGTTTCAATATCCCAGCCAATATAGATTCGGATATTGTTCAATCACCCCAAGGACATACTTCATGTTTCTTAAATTTTGCCTTTGGCGTTGTCTGTGATATGCAGGATTTGTATTCTCAGATCCCCTGTCAAAATTCTATGTTATTTAGTTTCGCACATTTTTTTCTCGTTCAGGGCAAATGCATTCTTTTATCTGGGGACCTTACGCCGCTGAACATGGAATTGTATTAATCTGAAAATACCCGATTGAAGGATACATGTCCACCGCCATATGCATCTCATCGTTTGGGATGTATCAAAACTGTACTGTTTATTGGTGTAAATATTGAGTTGCGCTCAACCCGGGGCTAGGCGGCGTCGGCGGTAATGTGCATTTCCATTACTGCCCATGAACAGGATCAATCAAACCGTACCTGCAATGTTTTCATATTTGTCGTGTTCGGTTGCTTTCAAAGTTCATCTACACTCAACCAAAGTTCTAATTGGTCATTAATTGTATATGTTTACAATGTATGCTAGTTTCGTTTCTTCCCTACGTTAAAAGAGGTTGTGGAAAGAACTGTTTTGTCTTGAAATAATTTATCTAATGTCTTTTTAATATTTGATTGTTTTCTTAAATGAATCCAGTACCATTGACTTACACCACAGAGTCAAAATTAGAACAGTCTTTAATTGAAAGGGAGCTAATTTTAAAAATTGGATATTTTGAAAGGGGTTTATTTAAACTAATGTGCTTTTAATTAATCATGTTTTCTGTTTTTCCTACTAATGAGGGGTCCTATTAAAACAAAACAAGGAATTAAGATCAAATTTCTGTTTGATTTACCTTTTTATGCGCGAAATGCATTTTAAGCAAAATTAATGATAACTCTCGCCAAACTGTGCCAAAGTCAATTATTACAAAATAAAAGCTTAAGTTGAAGACTGTTGTTCATATATGATCATAAATAAAGAGTGAATTAAATGTCTTTCTAATAAAACATTACGGACAAAAAGTGACCAATTAGAACTTTTGGTGCGTGTATTTGTAACACAAACTGGGCAGGCATAAACAGACACATTGTAATCAGAAGTCCATGTGAATGGTGTGACAGAATAATCATACTTATGCCCAAGATCAGATAAAGACGCATGACATGTTGTTATGTAAGTCATTAGTATGATTATTCGAAATGATTTCATTAGACATTATGCATCAGAATAACACTGTTCCTATCCAAAAATAGCATAACTTTCCGTTTTTGCCGGTTCTAGTACGAACGTTGATTTTTCTCTTGGTATGATCCGGGTTTTGCCAAGCGTTCTTGGTGCAACGATTGTAGTGCGGCCGTCTGTTTATGTCATTTTGCCTGTATGTTGAACAAAATGACTTCTGAAACGCTTATATTGCTTTTTGCGTTGTTCATCAGTCAGTTTTAGTCAGTTTCATGAGTAACGTTAACGTTACTCGCCTGAACCAAAACGCACCTCGGAGGTCGCGAAAATATCCCTCAACAATGAGTTGCATTCAATTTACAAGCTCAGTCTATGATTTTGATTTCCAGTGAGTCGACTGAGGTATTCGCAATTGTTGTTAGTCCAAAGTATTTTCACCATTTCATGTCTGACCGGTTGGTTGACTTCTTCTTTTAAATTTGGTTTAAGTGTTCTCTCACAAAAAATGGTGGCAATATTCAATCAGGCGTTCACATCGATCTGTAAATAAAAAGTATCCACTTTTTATGCTTATATTCTCATTAACATATTTTCTTTTGCTCAGGAACGCTTTGAATGGTGTAAATTCAAATAATTGTGAATTCTTATAAGAATCACTGACTTTTTCATGAATCTCTAATTATAACACAGGGAAAGATAATTAAGTTGAGGCTGCATATTTTCAAGAACACTTTATCTCTTTGCATTGAACAGAAATGAAAATTTCAACACATACAAAACTCGGGTAATATGGAATTGAGGGCTTTAACCATTGCGTACTCTTCATTTGAGCCAATAATTTAACAAGTTTATCGGTTGGGACATCCGCGAATTTCATTTTCAAATGGCAGAAAAACAAGATAAACCTGTGAGCTAATGCTCACTAGAGATACCCCCGCTTAGAGAAATGACTTTCAAAATGTAATTTGCAAGCAATTGTCATATGTATGAAGGGTGTCAAATTTTTCCGAGTATTTACCTATATACATATAAAATACTAGATGTTTTTTTTGTGAAAAATGCATGTCTCTCTCCTGCGCCCTGGCCCCTGTGACATTGACCTTTGACCTACTGACTCCAAAATCAATAGGGTTATTCTACTCAATAAGGGCTATTACACTATTTTGTTTGAATGCTCTGGGTCAAGCGGTACTCCAGTTATTGACCGGATACAGTTTTCACTCTTTGGGGCCCCTGTGACCTTGACCTTGGACCTACTGACCCCAAAATCAATAGGAGTCCATCCATCGTATGAAGTTTGAAGGCTCTGGGTGAAATAGAACTCCTGTTATTGAGCGGAAATGGTTTTCACTCTACCGGCCCCTGTGACCCTTTACCTTTTACCTACTGACCCCCAAATCAATAGGGTTCTTCTACTCAATAAGGGCTATCACCCTATGAAGTTTGAATGCTCTGGGTCAAACGGTACTCCAGTTATTGAGCAGAAACGGTTTTCACTCTTCGGGCCCCAGTGACTGACCTTTGACCTACTGACCCCAAAATCAATAGGGTTCTTTTGCTCAATAAGGACATCCATTGTATGAAGTTTGAAGGCTCTGGGTGAAATAGAACTCCTGTTATTGAGCAGAAATGGTTTTCACTCTTCTGGCCCCTGTGACCTTGACCTTTGAGCTTCTGACCCCAAAATCAATAGGGTTCTTCTACTCAATAGGGACATCACCCTGTGAAGCTTGAATGCTGTGGGTCAAACGGTACTCCAGTTATTGAGTGGAAAAAAAGTGTGACAGATGGACAGAGGGACAGAAAAAGTATTCGGTGAACAGGAAGTAGGTGAGCAAGGAGCATAAAATCGCTTTACACCATATGGGAATATATGATAAAGCAATAAGCAAAATATCAGGCTGCTGCATGTTTCAGTTGCTAAGAAATCTACAACAGAAATTGTGCATGTATGTCAACTATGTGCACAAATCTAAGTATTCGGTAAACAGGAAGTAGATGAGCAAGGAGCATAAAATCGCTTTACACCATATGGGACTATAGGATAAAGCATTATGCATAATATCAGGCTGCTGCATGTTATAGTTGCTTAGAAAACTGCGACGGATATTGTGCATGTATGTCAACTATGTGTAAAAATCTAAGTATTCGGTGAACAGGAAGTAGGTGAGCAAGGAGCATAAAATCGCTTTACACCATATGGGACTATAGGATAAAGCATTATGCAAAATATCATGCTGCTGAATTTTATAGTTGCTTAGAAAACTGTGACGGAAAATCCACATGCCCTTTGGTTGATGTAATGCACCTTTATAGTAACAAAACCTAAAATATTTGGCAAACAGGAAGTAGATGAGCAAGGAGCATGAAATATTACCAGGCCTATCACAGACTGACCTATTCAACAGATATTTTGTGCTCTTTATCTGCTCATCTGAATGCCCAGAATGTATCAGCTGAGTCGCACAGCTGTTTCTAATAATGGAACGGACAAATGGATGGTTATGAGATACCATATTCTCAAAAATAACAATGCGATCGACCACATTTCTTTTCGGTTCCCAGATTACTGATGTCTTTGATTAGTTTTTTTTTCAAATTGTTGTTTTTAACAAATATATTAAAAATAACAAATGATCATTTTCTACATTTACATTGTGGGCACGTGAATATCAATTGCGCAGCATTTATTATTAGTATTATTTCCAAAATGGAAAGCTGGACACTTAGCTAATATTGAAAATATACTGTTCATGATTAATTAAATATTCCTTCACTGCTATAAATTCTTATTAAAAGAAATAGATATAAACAATATTTGTTAAAATAGTAGTTTGTTTCCATTGCGGATCATTTTTCCATTGCGTCTCTTATTACAAAATATTACAGGCTACCAATAACGAAACCAGTCTGGAGAGGCGACAACAACAACAAACCACCAGGAAACGGAAAAGAAAATAAACATTTTTATTGATATATAAAGCCCTGAAGTGTCCAAAGGCGATAGTGATACAACCATATTGAAAAGACTTGTAAAATGTATTTAAAAGAATACAGAATATGCTTGCCACTTACTGTAGCTGAGGTAAGCATGTCTAGGATATTGTTTATAATCTTTATGTTGTTGTTCAAAATGTATGTTAATTGTAAATTAACTACAAACACATTAACATTTTTCCATCTGAATAGAAATATTGCTTATAAAGGGAAAGTTGCTATTGAATTTTTAAAATATCTCAATTTTTTAAAAGATATTTCTTCTTTTCTGACAGTAAAATTAGCAAACTTTTTTCATTAGTTAGCAACAACCAACGATCCGCTAGGTGGCGCACATGCGCATTTAACATTTGCGTGGAAACATGATCCCACTGGCATGGTTCTCTATTATGCCCTTCTGTGAAAAAAAATAAATTAGCAAACTTTTTTCATTATTTAGCAACAACCAACGATCCGCTAGGTGGCGCACATGCGCATTTAACATTTGCGTGGAAACATGATCCCGCTGGCATGGTTCTCCATTATGCCTTTCTGTGAAAAAAACAGGATGTTTCCTACTGTAAAATTTTCATAATGACGTAGAAAGGTGCTTTTGATTGGTCTATCAGTGGGTTTTGCAGGTGCCAGCGGATAATTTCCATAAATTAATGTTATCCAAAAAAAAGTGAAGCAGAAAAATATCCATTAATCCCAAAGATCAACTGACAAGTTGTTTTTTTTTCTCTAAATAAATGTTTTCTATTAACAAAAAATTTAAAGTTTCTTTATTGGATGACCCTGTAGGATATGTATTTTTAATTGTTAATAATACCAGCCAGAGCAGTTGCAAGGTAGATAACTGCGCACCAGAAGTTTGAAAGTTCGAAAACAAAACTACGTAAAACTTACTAAAAGCGATTATTTGTTTTGAATTTTGAAAGGTATCGGGTAACATACGAAGTGATATAGGTCCAGTATGATACGAAATCGTTTTCTTGATTAATTCAAAGCAACAATATGACGTGTCATCTGTTTATTTACTTGTTAACATGTAAAAACGTATGGTAGCTGATTCGTACCCAAAATATTAGATTCCGTTGTACACTGTAATGTTTATGACTGTACGATAGTCGTAATCAATATTGTTTCCTTACTAATAAACAATGTAATGGTACATAGATGCTAAAAACAGTCAACGCGAATGTCCGTCGGTCAGCCGGACATGTCCGGTAATTTTGCTTGTTGACCGACGAAAACTTCTGTTATTGTCGGACATAATGTCGGGTACAAAATAACATCTAGCTCCATTTCATTTTTGGAAAATTTACTTTCAGTTTCATGTCCAGTGCTATTTTTAACTGACATATCATGATTTTTCTGCACGTTTTTATTCGTGTGTCACTAAATGTAAACCCCAGTACGTGACGTTTCCGGAAATATTCGAAAAGCTTTCGGGTCAAGGTCGCTATAATTCCCATATTAATTCAAATCGCCGTAGTAAACAATCATGGCGGACAACGTTAGACGAACTGATAAAAATATTTAATCTTTTTGATCTGCTGATGATTTCATTGAAGAATTACGGAAGCAGATAGATTAAGGTTTCGGCTTAAGATGCACTTGTGATACGATGTAAATGCAAAATCATTGAATTATGGCGCAAGGAGATTACCTTCTCGGACTTTGTAGGGGCAAATGAATGAAAAAAAGCACGTATGAAATTATTAATCTCTGCTTTGGTGGTAGTGATAAGACTTTTACCATCATTGAAGGGTTATGAATTAATTTGATTATGTGTTAATTGCAACACTGTCATGAAAGAAAATCTCTAGATGACTTTGGCACATTTGAAAAAGAGGTGTGTTTTATGGCTTTAAGAAGTGGTAGGTAAGAAAATTTTATATAAGACATATTTTTTCAAGCATGGGCATAAGCAAATGTACAATATCAGTACATTTAACAATATTCAGCATTATACAAGTTACTTGGTTACTGTTGTTATTATTTAGAAATCTAAAATATATTAAAATAATATGTTAAAATATCTATTACTTAAAGCTAGATATAGTAAATACATATATTTATAATAAAACTGCAATTTAAATAAATATTTTATGTCGATGGCACAAAATACAGTCGACAAAAATTGCGACAGGCAAAAATTTGTTGCGACAGGTTAAATTTTGGTGTTTACCTGTCGCAATGTCCTGTGAAGGGAAAAAAGTTTTCCCGTAGACTGTAAAAACCTTGTGAACTGTACTTTAATTCATGAAAGCAACAGTTGGCATAGCTAGAACCAATTTACTATGCAAGTCCAACACACTTTGTTTTATTATGATTTAATTAGACTGTTGCTAAGCGATTAGCATATTGAATTTTATAGTTAGCTGTTACAATTGTGTTATTATTTTTTCTCAATTCCAGCAGAATGATAGTCAGATGATTAAAATTTATCTTTGCTGTTGACAGTTACTTTGAAGCAGTTGTCATTTGTTGTCAGTTCGGTTCTGAAATGCAGTAGTATGATATAGTTGTTTATGTCCTGTTTAGACCACGTTTCAACCTAATGTGTTTCTATAATTGTTTCTTTGTTTAAAATAAGTGGGATTTGTATTTTGTATTAATTACCCAGATACATATTTCATACAAATATCTTTTTTATGGAAATTGTATGCAAATGATACAGTGATATAGTTTACATGGGTGGGTGGGGTAATCTTGTATCCCTTTTAAATAAAAATATTGATAGTTCTTTTTCATAAATATAAATTTTATTGAGCAACATATTAATGCTTTGGCAAACCATTATGACACAAAATAGTTAAATACCTTGTATAAATGACATTTATGTGATTAACCAGCTTAAAAGTTCAGTTTTTGTTCATTTTTATGTGTTTTTTTTATACGGTGGGTCAGTTTGAAGAGGTATACAAATGACAAAACACTGTTTACAGTCAAGTTCAAGTTACAGAACAGATCAAAACTGTTTATTGAACAAATTTACGGTGGATTAATGAGCTAAAACTGTTCCAGGATGAAGATAACAACTGAGGTCAACTTTATTTAAAAATTCACAAGAGTTACTATTGTAGACTGTATTTTTTCAACTTTGTGAAGCATGTTAATTAAAAACAAATTGGTGGAACATAGCAAAACTATACATTTTTGTAAACGGTTTGTTGAGATCTTTCAGAAAATATCAGCTTTTCTATATTTTTCAGTATGTTTTAAAATCATTGGTTGTTGCTAGTTTTAGTTTCTTGCGACAGTAAAATTAGCAAACTTTTTTCATTAGTTTCTTTTTTTCTGGCATATGTTTACAATATAAGACATTTGTAATTGTGTGTTTGACCTTGAATCTCTTGTCACATAAAGAGCTGCATAAAAATGTTGATTTATCTCCTCAAAATTGAATTTTTTAACCCTTTACTCCATATATACATGTTTTTACAAATTAGTTGTATGTGTAACCAATGTAGATCCAGATCAGCTGGCACATCTCTGCAGTCTGAACTGGATCTGCACTGGCCACTTCTTGATCTTGGTCAGAATAACCTTATGAAGCAAAAAGTGAACACTGTAGATCCTGATCAGACAACACAGTTGAGATGTGCCAGCTGATCTTGATCTACACTGTTTGTCTATTCAGAAATATGTACATGTATTTATGGACTAGGGAGTAAAGGGTTAAAAATGTTCAACTTAATGTTGTCAGTGTAGTTTTTTGTGTTAGGATGCAAATAGAATATAGGGAATATTTAGTTCTAATATTTAGTTCTATGTATTCCGTATGTCTGTATGTCCACTGTCCATACGTCCCCAAAATCTTGTGGCATGAACTCCTCATTTACTATTTGGTGGATTTCTCAATGCAAGATGATCAAGCAGGATGTGTAGATGATCGTAAAGAAAAGATTTTTTCCTGTGACCATTTGTACCAGAGTTATGGCCCTTTGTTACAAAAGTTGTTGTATCAGTGGGGGCATCAGTGTCCCTAGGACACAGTCTAGTTCTTTACTAACTTTTATTAACATAAGTAAAACATTTGGAGATAAATTAACAAAATTTGATATTTTCTTTTTTATTTATGGATGACAATGCATGATGACTGTTGGTAGCCCTTAACCACCTTCAAATTTAAGAAAAGCTTTTCATCAAACATAACAAATGATTAAATGTAGCCAATTTCGATCAAAGTTTACTGATTTTACCTGCTTTTATTAATTTATTGATGGAAACCCAACAACTCAGGGCATTCTTTTTTAAAATTCAAATATGAATTTATCTGAGAATCAAACCAAGATGAAGAAGTATATGTGTTGAGCATTTACATTTAGTTGTAAAGACACTTTAGTTTAGTCAGCCTAGTAATCACATTGTACTGCACTCAATATAAAACTTTCTGTGTATTTTTAACATAATTATTGTTTCAGTACCGTATTGGCCAGTTGTTTATGATCAACAAGCACAGTCATGAGCAAAGTCAGCGGGGCGAGGGTGTTGAGGTGGTTGTCAATGAACCATGTGAACATCCAAAGTTTGGTAAAGGACAATATACAGAAAAGAGAATTCATTTGTCGAGGTTTGTAGTAAAATATTAAAGAGTCATCGGGGGGAGTGGGGTTGGTGTCAGTGAACCATGTGAACATCAAAAGTTTGGTAAAGGACAGTTAACAGAAAAGAGAATTCAATTGTCAATGCTTGTAGTGATTATTTTTAATTGTCATTATTATCAGGTATCAGCATAGGTTTAAGTAATGGGATAAGTTTTTTCCAATTTTAGAGAGGAGTAATGTAAGTTTTCACCATACAGGAAAATGCTTCTCCTTTCAGCCAGCAGAAGTTTAGAAGTTCTGAGGACAATTTCTTCCAAGTCATATTCCCTTATTAAAAATAAACTACATTAAGAAGGTTCTATCGATAAACATTTGTAAACTTTGACAGTTTGGTATGTAATATTTTGGGTTTGTGGAAATACTAATAGGCATGTTTGGCAAGTAAACATGGATGCGTAATTGTCCAGTCTGGGTTTTATTTAACCCCTGCAGTTCTAAGCTTAGCTTACTTCTCCCATAAGCACCTAGTGTAGAACCATCCACACAACAGGTCAATAATAAAGTTCTGTAAAACCCCAGTATTTCTAAGCTCAGTTTATGTTTCATTTGCCACCAGTGTAGACCCATCTGTACTATGAATCTATAATAAAACTCTGTTAAACACCCTCTTGTATCTGTAAGTTTCCTAGCTAAATGCTCAATACATCTAACATTCTGTCTTTTTGCAGTAAGCTTCCCACCTGGATACGATCAATGATACCTGCAATTTTCTACATCACTGAAAAGGCCTGGAATTACTTCCCTCATACCATGACAGGTAAATAATTGTGCTGATTTATTTTTTTTATATTTGCATAATCATTATTTTCACATAGCATACTTTTAAATTTGTAAAATATTTTATTTCATGGTCAGGTCCATTCTTGTGTCTGTAATGATACAAAGGTCAAATAAATGTTGTGATAATCTCTATTACTTTCTATTTACCATAACAAACCTTTAAATCTCATGTAGACATTTGGTGAATAATGCCCGATAATGAAGACTCCTGTACACTTCCAGGTCCCAAGGTTATAAAACTGAGCATGGAAACCAGTCTCAAATCTCAAGCATCTGATTGGCTGAAATGGCGACCAGTCGCCATTTCAGCCAATCAGATGCTTGAGATTTGAGACTGGTTTCCGAACTCAGTTTTATAACCTTCACACCTGGTTTATAACACTGCATGCCTTTAATGTCAAACTCAAGATTGATGTCAACATCAAAACTGTGAATGCTAACATTGTACTTTTCTCGTTGCATGTGCTGACATTATTTGCATCAACAGAATATACTGTAAGTACCTCAGACTTAGAAGGGACTTTTCTTTGGCATATAAAATGCTTGTTAATGTAAATTAGTTACAGCAAGCCATTTGTACATTACCTACTATAAAAGGACTTTGTTTTTTATACAATTTTAATATATAGAGCAAACCCAATGAATCCACATTCTAACACATAAAGCTTAAGGTGAAATGTACACTACTGTGCAAATGGCATGCTGACCCCTGTTGCTCCTCAATTTAGTGTTAGTTTGTAATTACCATTGTTTTCCTTAGGAATTTGTTGGAGGTCTGGGTTTATTTCCAAGTTAACTTTCTCCACAGTTATGGCTTATATCCCATGTGTGAATATAGAGAAGTTTCAGATAAGCCTGCACATTAATAGTCACTGTGTCAATTCTCAAGCATCTAATTGGCTGAAATGAATGGTCTCAATTTCAGCCACTCAGATTCTTGAGACTGGTCTCCAGTTTGTTTTATGATCTTGTGCCTTAGTGATCACTTGGTTACAATATATAGTTGTGCATTATCTTGATAGGAATGTAAGCTGTATCCATGGAGAAGAGGGTTTAGCTTAATAACGTAATTTGAAGGGTAAATATTGGAACTAAAACTTATTCAAGCTTTGTATTGTAAATACATCTTAAAATAAAAATAGGGAATGCTAAAATGTTATTTCTGTTAGGTTTAGGACTAGCATGGTTATGTTTTGATAAAAGTCTTGATTTATATGGACATTTTCTACTTACTAATAAGTAGAAAGTCATGTGATGCTATGTTTGTAGAAACAAGAATGATTTTGTGGCAGATAGAAGCAAATTAAATATTTTACCATTGATCATTACTCAACAAGACTGCATTGTGAAATCAAATTTGTAAAAACTTCTTTGTTGATAAACCATCTTTATAAATGTGTTGGTATGTCTCATGACTGTGTGTTATCACTCAAGTACAACGTACTAAGTTTTGTTTACCATATCGAAAAGTTTCTTTGCTTTTTTGTCACATTAGATGTTCTGTACAGTATTGTAATGTGTTGCACACACTAGCAACATAACATTTAATGTCAAGCTTCAGATATACAGAAAGTTTACTTCATATTGAAGCTTTCATTCTGGAATGAACTGATACATCTGGACATGCATATTTCTATTGGCAATGGATTTAGTTTGGCTGTAAAATGTATTAGCCATCAAAGGTGAATGTGCCTTAAAGTTAATAAATCCACCGCTGTCATTTATATCTCAAATAGCAATGTATGAAAATAAAAAAAAATCCTTTAAAATGGCATATTATTGGGTTTGGCAGAAAAATGTTGATGATCTTGACATAATAAACACAAACATATTGCTTTTCTAACACAACCAAAATTTGGTGCTGTCAAATTAAGACTGTTTACAATACATGAGAAGGCCTCATAATGCATGCGTAACCTAAGCTGACAGGATTTACCTGTCATAAAGATTTTTTTATAAATGTTGATCAGGAGGTTTTGATATTCTCTTATCATGAATAGATGCTTTATCATTGTGGTACTGCTGTTTGTTTGTTTGTTTTGTTTTTATTTTTGGGGTTATTAATTTTTGTGGGTCATTCACTTCAACCCACAATAAATATGCTCAACATACAAGTATCTGGCACTTTAACTTAGAATGGCTATAAAATTCATATACAGCATATATATTTTTGCACCATGCAATGAAAACTAATGGACAAAATACTAGTACTTGTTTCATGCTCTAGAAATATCAAAAGCACAGATAAATTCTTAACATTCAGTTTTTATTTCCAACCACAATTCCCATAGCCCATCAACCGAATCCCAGTAACATACAAAGTGCCAGGTTTCTTTTGTTGTTGATCATAGATTTCTGTTGAAATACGATTTTAGTAAAATGAAATCATAAAATCTAAATACCCTCATAAGTGTTCACCCACCCAAATCACAAAAGCTCATGCCCTTGAACTTTAACAAATGAATTCGCAGTAATTTGCAGAGTTAATGTGCTTTGTTTTCAGTGCTCATTTATACCAAGGTTCTCCATTAACATATCCACCAAATATGAAGACAACAATGGGTCAACAGAAAATGTAAGTCTTGCTGAAGCTTTCTGCTGTTTTCTTGTACAGGATATGAGATGGATAAACAAACTAAATGCAACATCAGGGAGTAGTTGAAAATGAAATAGAAAATGTCCAAATTTTATCAGTAGGCTAGCTCAATTTTCCGAAATGGATAGGGTAAAATTTGATGAGAATGTTCTTTATCATTCTTAATAAATGACAATAAATATGCATCTTTTTTTAATGACATTGGCACATAATATTTCTTAATAAGTTTGCTAGTATTCATCTTTAAGTATTCCATGGATTTTTAAACTAAACTGAAATTAATTAACAAATGTTAAGATTAAACATTTACAAAAACAAGTGGGTCTAGCTGAAATTTCGACTGAGCTAGTCCTGGACTAAAAGGAGGTGCCAAAATATACATTTATTGAGCCCTGCAGATTTTATCTTTGCGCTATTTAATAATAGTAAGTAAAACTTTAATCAATGAGTATGCCTGCTATCCCATGGCGAACAGTGTAGAACCAGATCAGCTGGCAAATTTGTGCCATCTGATCAGGGTCTACACTGTTTTCTGTTAGCACAAATACACTGGTCACACATATGTTACATATATTTGGAATAAAGGGTTAAGTTTTCATAGATGTGCCGCTTAACACAGTAGGTCTACTGACAGAACTGTGCCTAAGGTTATAAAGCTGAGCATGGAAACCAGTCTCAAATCTCAAGCATCTGATTGGCTGAAATGGCGACTGGTCGCCATTTCAGCCAATCAGATGCTTGAGATTTGAGACTGGTTTCCAATCTCAGCTTTATAACCTTCAGGCCAGTTTTCAGAAATTTTCATTATGCAATTTCAAATATTTTGAAAGAAATACTTATTGTAACCTCAGTGGTACAAAACTTGATTATAAAAAAATGTTTTGTAATTTATTATAGTGTTTAGAGTTGAGCGATGAAGAGTTGAGTGTTCGTGAAGTAGACTATGTTGATATAGTGAATGACCCAATAGATGAGAGTAAATACAAGGAGGAAGAGGTGAGCTAATATTGCTTTAGTTTAAACTGTTAAACTGTTGACTTAGTCTCTGTAACCTTGTCAATATGTTATAAGAACAGCCTCAGGCAGTGTTTGTTTTACATAATGCTTTAAATTAGCAAAAATTAAATCATAAATATTCTGGAAGATAAGTTGGTATAAGTTATTTGATAATTTATTGTTAATGTTAAGTTTGCTTTATGTCAATCTGTATGTGCAAGTTTAATCAGTTTTGAACTTTTCATCCATCAACTTGTATATGCCAAAGTAAACCTGTAATGAACTGCATGTATTACTAATATCCTGCTTTTATGCCGTAAGATAACTATTAAATCCCACCGGAATATGGGGGGTTTACATTTTCAAAGGAGCATTTATTGAAGTACAACATTACAGGAATCTAACTTTACATTTCATTTGATTCCAATAAAAATCTATGATTTAATTAATTAAATTGTCACAATTTTCATTAAATGGTTTAAGTGATTACCTGCTTATATTACTCTAGAGGTGAAATTTTAGCAATTTGTCGTGGTGAATTTGATAATTTTTATCACATAACTTACATTTTTCTATTATAGTTTACAAATTTATCCAAGCCATTTGTCTATATTCTCTTACTCTGTTCAACGATTCAGGACCACATAGATCTAAACAGTTGATATATTTCAGGATCTCACAAAATTCCACTCAAAGAAAACTGGCCGAGGACCATTTGGAAAAGACTGGAGGGTAAGTGAACTATAACAGCTTTCCTGCTCTGTTCACCTGTCTTAAAACTTTCCTCCATAGATACACCTTTATTGCATTGGCGAACAGTTTAGATCCAGATCAGCAGGCACATCCGTGCCATCTGATCAGGATCTAAACTGTTCGCTTTTTGATTTGTAAGGTTATAACTGACCAATCTGCGACCGGTGCAGATCCTGATCAGACGGTCACGGATGTGCCGGCTGATCTGGATATACACTGGTCGTACATGTGTAAAAAAAAGTGTATATATGGAGGAAAGGATTAGAAACATTGGCCAATATGCTGATCTAGGGCCCACATTCATTCCAGATTATAACTGGTCAGTTTTGAGACTGGGTTCAGTTTCAACCAATTACATGTATCTGTCTGAATTTTCAAAAACTATAAGTAAACAAAAATCCTGTATACAGAACATCAAAAATTGTTCTTTAAGAAGGGAGGTAATTTATTACATGTATCTCTCACTTTGAAATTAAGTAAAACAATATTTAAAGTGCAATGGACATAGTCATGTATTTAAATTTTTGCTTTAAATGAAATTTGAGGTACAATTTATACAAATATTTGTTTGAAAATGTTTTTTGACTAGATGACAAATGAGGTCCTTCATCAAGTGTTAAAGTTGCATTGCTTCAATTTAACCCACTCTTGTATGAAATATTACATGTATTTGGAACTATAGGCACAAATTTTCAGCATAAGTTCGGGCTAATAAAATTTTAATTTACTAAAATAAATTTGGTCCGCGCGACTAAAAGCGAAAGTAGGATTTCTGAAATGTCACAGAAATCGAGATCACGCATGAAGTGGTCTCTTCGTCAAAAATAGGTTGCTAAATATACAAGTATAAAATATCAAAATGTGATATAAGAATTTATTAATCACATGTTGTACGTAAACTAATAAGCTATGATTATAAAATAAGGAAACAGAGATTTGAACAAAATAGTGTTCTACATTTCAGGATACAAGCAAACCAATAATGTGTTCATACAAAGTTGTCAGGTGTTGTTTTGAAGTTTGGGGTCTACAAACAAAAGTTGAAGGATATGCACAGAAGGTAAATATTCTTAGACTAATGTTACAGTATTGACAAGCATATAAATCCATTTTTTTTGGATCGTATTTGTAAAATGTTTGAAAAAATAGTTCTGTTAGATGATACATGTAGTACAAGAATTGTCTTTGATATAAAGGTATGTAACCAGAGGTCAGTTGTAATTGTTAAAAGCTGTTAGAAATTTGATTTATAGAAACTTCTATATAAATAAAGATTTTATAAATATAATTTAAGATTCTATAAATGAAGAGATTTGTTGTCAGTCTTTTTGATACAATAACAAAACATCTGAATTATTGACACCTTACATATGATCATTTAATAAACCCTTTCTCTCTATTCCTCTCTGCTTTTTGGCTGTGTGTGGAGGCTGCGTCTTCTGGAGGTGGCCATTCCATATTTTCATGGTTCAGATTAGAAAATCTAGAATTCATTCCAGTCGCCTCAGTAGCTCAATTGGTATAGCATTGTCATGGAAAATCTGAGGCTCAAGTTCTGGTCGAGGCTACTCTTTCAAACCCAAATCTGCCACACATAGTTCACATGCTGCAATTATGCTTTTGGGTGAGTTAGTGAGGATTAACTGTAAACTGTATATTTCAGGCTTGCCGAGATGTAAATCTTCATGGGCACCGACAAGCCATCTCCTGGCTTGATGAATGGATAGGTAGGTTTATTAGAATATTTTCTGCCTACCAGATTGTATTCCTGCTTTTACACCATTGCTAGAAATAGTGATTTGATACACCCCAATTAGATGAGAAACAGGCTGTGACATTACTGCACTGTTAAAAATATGAAATAATTTAATTGAAAGGTATTTTTCCATGTTATTGTAAATAGTTTTCAAATAAGAGATAAAATATTATACATTATTTGTGGGTCAGTCAATTCACAAATGTAAGACCCCATCAATATACATTATAAATGTAAATGTTGCATTTGAAATCAAAAACTTCCACAAAAATGATAAACAACAACATTTCATGACTGTTAAATTTATATATTTAATGGTTCCACAAGTATGTTTTTTGTATTCTTAAACAGATATGAGTCTGGATGATATACGTCAGTATGAGCAGACCATGCAGAAAAAGACAAATGAGAAGGTTCTAAAAGATGCAGGTGTACTTCCAAGCTCGACCGAGTCCCAGATACATTAACACCAGTGACAATTCTGTTTTTATCATCCATGTGTTAAGTTTAGGTTTTACCTCTAGTGATTTTATCTGTGTTCACATGATAGTGTGTCAAATGGTTGCAGCTCTTATCTCTATTAAGTTGTTAATTATTTGTCTTAATAGTCAAATTGTCCCGTATTTTTGAGGATATTATAGATGACTCGGTAATTTTGCATAGGTTATTGGTATTTCACATAATACTTGAAAAGTTTATTTTGAATTTAAGAAATTGTGATATTAAGGTCATTAAAATAAGAAAAGGCAGAGCAATAACCCTTCACTTTATGCATACAGTTATGTCCCATGTGCAACCAGTGTAGATCCAGATCAGCCGTCTTCCATGCAGTCTTATCAGGATCTACACTGTTAGCTTCTCAGTGAGAAATAATGTGATAGAGATGTGATGTAAAACCATTTGACTGCTCCCATGTAAAAACTTTCAATCAAATCCAGAGATTACGTCGATAGATAACCTCTATTGTGATATTGTTGTGTTTTTATCAGTTGAGTATCCTGTTAAAATGTATTGTGAGCTTTATTAATAAATTGCATTTATCATATTTATGTGCTTTCAGGTTAGTGTGCATTGTTTAAATGTTAATATTCTTGTATGTTTGCATAACATTTACCATATCATGTTCAAGATGTTATGAACAATATCTCATGGAATCTAAAAATAATCAAATACTTCTGTAATAAGACCAAATACTTTTGTATTTAATACCCAGAAAAGTGTGGTATTTTCATTTTTGCAGTAAACAGATTCACTTGTCATTTATTGTGCATATGACCAGATTACTGGCATTGTTTATTGTGCATGGTGTTTGTTATCTTAATCATACATAGTACTGTACCACCATTTGTATTAAAATTAGATTGTTAAACTAAGTTTGAGCACCTGTCTCACCATTGCCCAAGGTTATAAAGCTGAGCATGGAAACCAGTCTCAAATCTCATGTATCTGATTGGCTGAAATGGCGACCAGTCGCCATTTCAGCCAATCAGATGCTTGAGATTTGAGACTGGTTTCCATGCTCAGCTTTATAACCTTCAAGCCATGTATTTCAAAATACAATTTATGCCGTATATTTACTAGATTCTCTTCTCCATGTTTCATTAGCTGTATGTATTGTCAAATACAATGTAGCATTGACCCAGATGATCCTTGTAAGTGTTTCAGTGTGTTTTAAAAGTAATATTAGTCCATAATTGTCTAAGTTCTGACACTTTTCCTATACATCAATTAGTTTAAAGGCTAATTTACCAATTGTGTTATTGTAGTTTATCATTGATATCAACAATAAAATTATAAACCCCATCTGATGTAACTAGAACACTGATCAATATGAGAATCTAGTAGATAAAGCAGTAGTTTCACCATTATATTTCAGGAAATCCATTTTGTTTTTTTTATTTTTAATATATTTATGTATGCGTAATAGTTTGCATTAGTTTTAGTTCACTGCCTTTAAATTTGAGAGCTTTGCCCAAGGTTATAAAGCTGAGCATGGAAACCAGTCTCAAATCTCAAGCATCTGATTGGCTGAAATGGCGACTGGTCGCCATTTCAGCCAATCAGATGCTTGAGATTTGAGACTGGTTTCCAATCTCAGCTTTATAACCTTCAGGCCTTGAGTTGTTTTCAGATTTAGAAATAAAAGGACTGCATGTACATGTAGTTTAGTTTTTGATTTTCATGAAGCCTTTACTCCATAGAAACAGCTATAGTTTCATAGGCAAACAGTGTATATCCAGATCACTTGGCACATCCATAGGCTGTATGATCAGGATCAAAACTTTTGGATTCATTAAGTTATATCTGACTAGATCTAGATGGTACAGACATGCAAGCTGATTTGGACTTTTATTTGTATCTCATGTGTTAAAATGCCTATCACTGGAGTATGGGTTAACTCTTACACTGTTGTTTATGGACTTAAACTTGTTAAAACTTTTATTTCCAATTATTGTATATTAATTCTTTGAGAAATGGGTGTATGTTGTATTGCTGCCAAAATACTCTGATTTTTTTATGCTGCCTAAGGTTTTTTAATTGACAGTTCTTATCTAGTGTTGTAATTATAATGTACTTTAAAATTTTACCTACTCAATCTTGAAAATCCCATTCTCTTAAAATGCCAAAAAATGCAATATGAAATCGAAGTGCAATTGTTAAATTCATTATTGTAATTTAATAATGACCAGATGACATCTGGAGCTATATGACAAGTATTGTGTTTGATTCACTTAGCTATAGTAAGCCCAGTGGAGCCAGTAGCTCATAGGGAGCCATGTTGTTTTATATAAAAATTGTTGTCTGCCAATCCAACCAGCTACTGTTGATTGCTCTTTGTTGTTGGTACTGTATTCATGACATTATTGATACAAAAAACTTTATTAGTATATCTGTAAATTTCATGAAATATTTTTTGTGTTTTGTGGTTTGAATCAGGTTGGCAATTTAGGACCATCTTCTTCTCTGGTTAGTATTTGTTTTGGTTGTATATGATCTTTAATCACCAATTTATAGTTTGCTACTTAGTCAATCTACAAATCATTAACATTATCTGTAGACTGGTATCATATTACATGTACTGCATATGACTTTTAAATTAGTGATATTTTTAGCATTTTCAGTTTAAACTATCTTCAGAAACAACAACTGTTTATGTTTCCCAGTAAATAGAAGAGTTTTTTTTTCAGTGAAATAAAATAAAGTAATTACACTTTTTTAAATGGTGGAAAATCATTTCACTGTTTTTGCCAAAGTACTTTAAATTTTTAACATTATATAATCTCCCTTTCCAATTTATCAGTATTTTTATCAACAAAAAAACTTAGTTAAAAATGAAAATTTGTTTGTTTCAGTAAAATATGGATATCATTTTCTGGTGTTTCTAGGTGAAATAAAATCAATAAACAAATACCTTCTATGTACTAGTATTTCATTTTCTACTTAACATTATACAATTTTGTCACAAACTTTGGCTACATTGTTTATGTATTCCTGCAAAATGTACAATTATAAACATCTGCTTTACGTTTTGAGATCATTCCTAGAAATGACACCAACTTTCAACAAAGATTTTGAAGGTTTAAAGGTTGACATAGCTCATAATTCCTCTAGTCAGTGTTTCAACCCTTTCTTTCATATATACACATTTTTACGTGTGTGTGACCAGTGTAGATCCAGATCAGCAGGCACTTCCCTGCCATCTGATCTGGATCTGCACTGGTGGCATTATGTTCAGATATATCCTAATGAATTAAAAAGCGAACAGTTTAGATCCTGATCAGATGGCATGGATGTGCTGGCTGATCTGGATCTTAACTCTTTGCCCCTCGCAATAAAGGTGTGTCTATGGAGGAAAGGGTTAAGAAACCAGTTCTTTCATAGCAATTATTTTTTACTGAATGGTGTACTGTCAATAACCTTTGACACATAACATATAGACAATCCAGCATAACTCTTAGTTGTATTGTATGTTGTGAACAATTATTCACGCATACAGGTCAGGGTTCAAGATCATAAAACTAAGATTTGAGACTTGTCTCCAGATTAAGTTTTATGATCTCGGGAAAAGGGCCAAAATAATATTGTGTCTTGGAGAGAGTGTTGTATCTTTGAAGTGTTATAGTAAGGATGAAGAAATCCAGCTGTGAGTGCCCTTTTCTCCATAAATATGCATTATTACACATGTGAGACCAGTGTAGATCCAGATCAGCCAACACATCCGTGCTGTCTGATCAGGATCTGCACTGGTGGCATTTTGGTCAGAAATAACCTAATAAATAAAAAAACAAACAGTTTAGATCCTAATGAGATGGCACGGATGTGCCAGCTGATCTGGATCTAAACTGTTCGTCCACAAATACCCACCAACAAGTAACCACCAATTATTTGAATTTTATTTACATTCTGATCAGGATGCAGGTATGCCATAATTGACTTGAATACCAATTCCTAAACACTTTGTTTGAAACTCAAACATATTGTTAAGTGTTTACCTTATAAAAAATCGTCATATCAATCTTTTTTTCTTATTTCAACTTTTGTATGTAAATTTATTGAGCAATATTTCTGATCAGTTTACATTTTCTTATAGTTAAGGATGTTATTCTATAACTCCAATGTTTGTTTTTGAATATTTGTGCTCATATTCAAGGTGATTTTATGAAATGATAAATGGAAATCTTTTTTGAGTTATGTGGTTAAACACTATGACAGAAATACATACAACTGATTGATTGTATAATTAAATACATTTGTTTCTTCATAGTTTTTGTGATTTTAATTAGTAGTATAGCAAAACGTTGTTGTGGAGAGCTTTTATAAGAAAAGACTATAATTTTTATTGAACACTTTTCTCCATATATACAGGTTTTGTTATGCGTGTGACCAGTGTAGATTCAGATGTGCCATCCATTCCATCCACAGGATCTCCACTGGTCGCCTCTTGGTTAAAAATATCCCAATGAATCGAAAAAGCAAACAATGCAGATCCTTAACAGATGGCACAGATGGACAAGCTGATCTGGATCTGCACTGGTCACACATTCAATAAAACTCATATATGTGGGGTAAAGGGTTGAAGTCTAGTTGATAAAAGAACAACATTTGCTATGAATAGCTATTGACCAACATACTCTTATAACAAATTCATTGTTTCAGCATGCAGTTTTGAGAAAGGTATAGGAGAGCAACTGTTCTTTTTTTTGCTACATGTATATCTACATGTTGATAAATTGTATTCACTTATGTTTGGAAACAAAACTTGTTCACTCATTTGGAAACAAAACTTGTTCACTCATTTGGAAACAAAACTGAGGCTTAATTTAATCTGTATTCAGTATCAACTGGTGTCAAAAAGTACACCACTGTTTGGCAGATTGTAAGAATTCCCATCGTACTTTTTGTTGTTTAAGAAGTTTATTAATGTACTGTCAGAGTTTAAATAAAATGATTTGAAACTATTCTGTGTTAAGTTGACTTATTCCAGATGTAATTTTACAAGCTACATGTAGTATGGTAACCATTTACAATTAGTTCCCAAGGTTATAAAATTGAGCATGGAAACCAGTCTCAAATCTCAAGCATCTCCAGTCGCCATTTCAGCCAATCAGATGTCTCAGATTTGAGACTGGTTTCCAATCTCAGTTTTATAACCTTCACCCTTGTCGCACGATGTGAATCAAAGTACTAACCTTTAAAACGAATAGACAGAATACTGTGTTGGTTAAGCATTGGTTAGGAGAAGTAACTGCTTATGAACTGCTTTTTTCAAAAACCGGAAGTCCTGTCAATCATCAACAAAAATAATCATCAATCATCGATAATGTCACATAAACTCAACTTACAAAGAGCATCTTTTTGGGGAATATCCAAGATTTTTTCTAGAATTTTGCAGGGCAGTGTATTGCATTTACTTAAAAATACAATACATATTTTGTAGACTATTTATATGGCAAGATAGGTAATTACATGTACAAAAACGCTTCATTAACAATACCAAACTTTCTGGAATTAATGACACTGAATTTCGCAAGTCTATATTTATCGAAAAAAAGTCGTCCTCGTGTCAATTTTGATAAAACCAATAAATCCAACATTTTTACCAATGTCGATGCAAAAAGGTCCAAAACGAAAGAAGTCCATCACGAAAACAACTATCGTTGAGAACCAATTATAAATGTAAAACGTAGGTGGAAAATATTAACAAAACTAAGGAAATACATTTTTGTCGCATTTTGTGTCACCGTCTTCAAAGCTACCATAAGGGTAGTCAAAATTCACCACAAGTCAACTCTTGTTGACACTGTAATTCTAACAATATTAAAATACATGATATTAATTGCTTTCTAGATCGAGTTTCCTCTTGATTTCAGAAGTGCTAGAAAAGCCATCCTATAGGAGAGATTCATGACTACGTAGTAAATACCTGTTAATGTGTATCACGTGGTGCACATTTTCTTGAAGGTAGGGCAAGAAATGTAAACAATGGCCATAGAGCATCTGATAAAAAATACTTAAGATGATGATGTAGATGCTTAATATCATTCAAGAAATTATATCTGATTATTCAGTTATCTAAAAAAGATGGCTTAAATGAAAAAATATAAAAGAATTTGAAAAAAGACTTTGACAAGTTATTTAAAGTTCCAGTATACATCAAATGTTGTAATCATTTTAATTTATATAAAGTTCATATATAAAAATACATTGCCATTAATAACTTATTAGTCTGCAACAACTTTAGTAAAAGTCTGTTTTTTACGTCATAAATTTATGTTAAAATCATTTAATTTATAACAATATAATAGGCCTAATGATGCACTATATTGTTACATCACATATTCTTCATTTTTTGTTATACAAATATAATTAAGCTATTTTACTTAAGGATTGAATCGATATTTGATGTTTTTCATTTGGGTATGGAAAACAGTTGGGTTGTTTAAAGTGTGTGAAGCCCGAAGGGCTTCACGCATACTTTAAACAATCCAACTGTTTTTCATACCCAAATGAAAAACATCAAATGTCGATTCAATCCTTATATTTACACATATTTATACTCTCATAAATACAGAAATTATTAGAAGAATTCGTAATATAACGGCTTTTTCTTATGGCTGTTAGAACAGCCATGTTCACGACAAAGTGAATGACTGCACGCTTTTTCGCAACAACTCGTGGCAAAACGTGCATGCTTGGCGACGTCACAGGTCAAAACATTGTGCAACGTCCAATAAACTGTGAACGGTTCTTCTGGAGCCACGCCTTTTAAACTATTACGTCACACTGTTTACCATTAGAAATTATGATTCCTTAGGTGAATAAGACTTCATCGTAGAGAATGAAGTCGAAGTGTAAATATAACTAAATGTCCCCGGTAGTCAACCGAACAAATTATTCATCTTATGATGCCAGTGGTTTAAAAACTTGGTGGCGTATTGTTGTTTCAATAATTTTGAATGTTTTCGTGCATGAAAACTGTGTTAGAGTTCCTATTGAGCGGAGGGAGTGTCTTTTGGCTCACTTACAACTAAATCAACATAGTTCTATTGTTATCCGAGATTTACACACATATTTATAAGGGACAAAGACTGGATATTTAATGTTTAACAAACTTACCTGCTGTTAATTATTGTTTAATAGTATTTAAAATTTATTATGATTTAAACTTTTTCATGACATCATTTAAAATTGATAGGTATTTTCTTTAAGTCTAAACAAAGTTCTCTTCAAAGTTTATATCTACAATCTAACAGTGAAATTGCAACGAATATGCCTTAATTAAGTTAAATTAACAAAAATATTGCCTACAGTGTTGCTTGTCATGATGGTATGACCCATTTTTGATCTACATTGAAGAGGCCATGATCTGTATATACGTTACTGTTTCATTCAGGTGCATTTAGTGTGCAGACTGATGCTTTCAATAAGTTAAGTGACAGGCTGGGCCCTGGGTGTAAGTGTGTATATATACATAAACTTGAAGAAAAAAATAATATAAGGAAATATCTGAAAATGAGTAAACTTTTAATGAGAAAATGGTATAAACTAGAAAGGGTTTACACATGTTTCGGCAAAGAAGGCTTTGATACAAAAAGTAAACTGGAAATCACCTATAAATGGGTATATGTATCAAGTACGGGATCTGGGTGATTTTCTATGTCAATTTTCCACTAATAAAGCGTTGCTACAGATGCATGTGCATTTCATTGAAAACTGTTCATGTCATGCTGCAATCCACCATTAATGTCGTCGCCCTAATTCCAGAGGGACGTAAGTCATTTTTTGTCAATATTAAGTGTTTGGTACCGTTGAATTCGTTTTTTCAAGCTCTACAAGACTGTATGAGTTATATCCGTGTGGATCTATTCTATATAGACAAAACTTCAATTCCACGAAGACGTAAGTCATGATTAATCGTTACTGGTGATTTCCAAAGTGCCGTAACAAAATGGCCAATCAGAATCAGCCTTTCTGACAAAACATGGCTGCCGGTGAATAAAATTCTTCAAAACTTCAATACTTTATATCTTATTTTTGCATATATGCACAATAAAATGCAAGTATTTATACTTTATTTAGTGTTTTTATAGCATATACATTTAAGATTATTTGAAAATTGGAAGCCAAGATACTTTAATCAGCGTGATTTGTAATGTTTCTTAGAAGTACATCTTTCGGATATTGTACATTTCGGATAAACAGAGGTTCCATGTTGTTGTAAAATCTCCTGTTAAAATTATTCTTATGCATTTACATGTAAATTAAATCAGATATATTATTTAAACAATACCCAAAAGCATACTGTCTATGTGTTTGTTCTTTTGCATGTTTTGCAAAGAAACACACTGCAAAGTACGAGTACCTGTTTCACATTCATTTAGACCATTATACATGACAAATACTGTATATTGATTCGTTATCTTATAAACTCTTATTGGAGTAAACCATTTAATATTATCCAAATGCAGACGCATCACTTTCATGAATTAAAGAAATCAATCCTAGGTCTCAATTTTAATGGAACACCTTTTTCAAAAGTAAAGTTGACTGAAATATAAAAAAATACAGACACTGCTTGTCGAGTTTAAATTGTCTTTAAAGGATGCAATTTTCAAACAAAGACTGTTAAGACTGTTACTGTTAGCTTCTTTGACTTTAAATGCCATATTAATATCCGTTTATTTTCAAGGGAATTTATTCACTATTCGTTTCTATTCATAAGACTTCACTAGTGAGTCAAGAAAACGATGAACATTATAAATATCGGGTTCCTAAAAAAAATTCTTAGTACAGTCTTTTTCTTTTGTTTTGTTTAGTAGCTTTTCATAGACAAAGGGCACTTACGAGATTGTGTTAAGATTGTTACTTTTATTATTTGGTATTAAATGCGATTATATTTCTGTTTATTTTTTCAGAGAAAATATTTAATTTCTTTTGCTATTAGTTTCTAGTCAAATTAAGACAAAACTATAATTTCAAACAGACGTAACTCAGTATGGCATTATGGAACTAATCTTTTATGTGAATAAATGTTAAAAAGGCGTATAATAATTTTTGTTTTAATTGTATAAAACAAATTGTATTTAATTTACAATTATATAAAATAATATATAGGCTATTCATGGCAAAACAGAGCACCATAGCAAAAATCAAGAAAATCCGTCAAAAGACAAAAAAGTTATCGATGTCTAAAACTTCAAATGCCTTTTTCTCAAAACTAAGAAAATGCTCATACGTCGGTTTGGAATTACGACGACGATGTGTATTTTAAATTGATTTTGGCTTTGAAAACCGTATAAAAATACTTCAGACATAATTTCTCTGTCCATTTACCAGGAGTAACAATCACATACACTATAACTACAATGTTTATTAGCTCAAATACTTTTTGTTACAGATAAAACATGACAATACTTGCAGCTTGTAATGCAAACTCTTCACAAATAATATAAGGTAGGGCAAATGTTTGCCCGACTAGCAACTGTTATTGTGGTCAGTTCTTATCTGAGAATCTATTTTTAGAACATTCTCTACCTGTGAATCCTTCCTATATCCGCTGCGTAAGACGAGACGCGCGTTGTGGCGTATTTGTACAATTATGAAAAAGAAATAAAGTTCTTTATTGCTATAAGAAAAGTTTTCAAAAAAAAAAGATAAATTGTAAAATGATTAAATGGTATACTCGGTTCGCACGGGAAAACCAGGCTCTCGGAAAACAATTTGGCCGTAAACTCGGCAGAGCCTCTTTATTGACCGGAAAAAGTTACCTCGTGTCGATTTTTCCCATTCGAACGGTGCGCACGCGTAAGATGCTTAATATATTCAGTACAGAGTGAACAATTTATAGCTAGTAACTGTATATTATCTATAGCTAGTAACTGTATATTATCTAAACAAAATAAGATTTGTATTATGGCACATAACGTGCACATAATATAATAACCGCATTTTTTTCTGTCATGCACGGCCTATCTCTTTTTCTTTTGCAATTACTTGCTGTCTATATGCCTTTCCAATAATTCGATGAACTTATTTGGTTACCTCCCCTGTCCAGTCACGTGACTGCTCTACAGGACAAATGATAACTCGCTGTAATAACGTAATAGGGAATATGTACCTACAACTTTCTTTTTTATCATAAAATTATTTTTTGAAAAATGTATTTTCTCCTTGAATTAGTAATAATACATCAGCGTCATGATATTTTTGAAAATAATTTATAAAACAATCAGGTTTCTGACTAAAAGTGTCAATTCATTATTCCTCGCATTCCGGATTAGCGTGTCTATTCAACTACTGACATCATATTGTGATAATGTCGGCGGCGATTGATTTTGAAGGCGGCATGCCATAAACATGTCAAACTGTCTCGCACACGGGGTCATCTGTCAATTACTTAAAGGGGCAGATATCATTGACCAATAGAGATCGTGTAATTTCTATTTGCAAGGTATCTACACCTCCGAATTCTTATTTCGGAGTCCTTTAACTACTGGATGTGCCAGCAAATGTATTTGATTTAGCACTTAAATGGATTCTTAATCAACATTACGACACGTTATAGAAACAAAAGCCGTCAATAAGAAACAAATCTTGTCAAAACATTTTATATATGTTTAATTAAGAGTTTGAGCTTTTATGGCAAAATTACAATCTGTCAAACCTAAGAAATCTAAATTGGATATGCAACCATATTGTGATATAAATATTCCCACCTTTTTGGAAGCCGGCTTGGATTTTATTCTACGAATGATACTTCTACAACAAACAACCAGATTACCGATCCTGTTTTATTTCAAGACAGAATCAATCATGTTTGCTTGTGAAGTATACGTAACATTTTAAATATTCAAATTATTTATTCGTTGACCATAAACGCCTTAAATTTTTAGGACAATTCTATTGTTCAAATGTGTAAGTATCAACAAATTCAGATTGTATTTTTTTGTCTACAGATCATGTAACCAGATGTTGACATATCACGATTTCCGGATAATAACGCATTACTAGCCTTAGCAATTTGCAACATTTACACCAGTAAAATATATTTTCAGCAGAAAAGATATTAAGAAGATATTGTTGTACACAATTGGTAAAATTAATGCTTATGTTTGTCCAAATTGCGTTTCATACTGCCTACAATCAACAAGAATGGTACATGTTCTTAAATTATTAAAAATCTAAATATCTAACAAATAGTAAACAAAAAAAGTCTGGCTAGAATAACAGACCAGCAACTTATTTTTTCACCGCCGGCGACGAATGCAGACCTGCAATATAGCGGATAAGGTTAGCTATTATGTGCTTAAGCCATTAGCCCGATCATTCAGCTATCCTGCAGAGCCTCGTTTTGGATTGATTTTCGGTCGCGGGAAGTAACTCGTACAGGACTGCGAAACTGTTTATTGGAAAGGCGTATAGACAGTTAAAAGTGTTGTCTTATTAATAAGGCTTGGTAACGTTACATAATAATTATCAGCATCCAAGTGCTAATCGACACAGGCCGCCAAGTCGACAATTTTATGAGCCGACAACTCAACAGAACATAGGTCGGCACATAATAATAAGTACTCGCGCCGCTGGTAACCATATCTAACCCCCAAGGTAGTGAATGTGCGGGGTACATGAGAGTGAATGAGTGAGTGTGCGAGCGAGTGTGTGTGCGGGCGTGCGAGCGAGTGTTTTAAACCTCTTCGGGTTCTACTGTAATCAACACCATTTTCGTAAAGATGTATTCGGTGATTATACCAGAGCATTACTGTACTGTTATATAATACAACAAATAACAACACCAAGTAATTTATCTGTATTCTTTCAAATCTTGAGCTTGGAAGCACAGGCCAAGCCACTTGTGAACGCTGGTATAAGACTTTCTGTATTTGTCTAAATTGTTCAGTTTTTCACATATACTACAGAGAGAATTTCTGTACATGAAGTCCCGCTCGTACACCTGAAACCGATCTTTGTTTTTCAAGTATTCTGTATATCTGCTTTCATTTGATGCCAATTCCTTAAGAAATATAGCTAAATCTCTGATCGTTTTAAAGTCATCGGTATTTATATAAGAACCCTTTGGTAAGTACTTGGTATAATTGGTTTTACCACGGAGGATTGTTATTAGGTCCATACTGTAATAATGAAAGAATTTCTCAGTCATGTAGTCGGTACAAAGTGAATTTTCGAATCCAAGATAAAACTTATAATTTTCTTGAAGAACCTTTTCGAACTCCGGTGGAGTTTTCATACCACATTTGCCATATATATCAACTTTTGCATATTTGCTAAGTATTCGGACATATTTTGATCTGTCAGAGACCGTTGAACAGTGGCTTACAGCCCAAGCAGCCATTTTCTGTTTTCTTCGGAAAATATCCGAGTAGTTCCGAACGGGCGCGTTCTCCTTGGTTCGTAGAGTTCCATACGGATGGAAGATATCGGCGTCGGGGCGGTAAGTCCACGACCAGTTGAACGTGTCATGCCAGTGTGAACTCATATACTGGTCCCTTGCCATCTGTACGTGTACTGGCGACTCTAACGTAAAAAAGATCCAGGCTTGATAAGGATTCCTTAATTCCTTTGGTATGGGAGGTTTATAGTCCATCCCTTCGTCGGTCAGAGAAAAAATGACGGCGTCACTGCGCATAAACTTAGTCCGATCAAAGGATACTTTGCAGTTCTTATAGCTGCATTGGCTCATGTCAACCATATCTGACCACCCAACCAACCAGCCCGGAGCATTCCACCACAAAATTCTTTTCTTCTCTTCATCTCCCGACACGTTCAAGTATAGTTTAGTGTCTATGTATGGTGAACGTGTAATATCCATTTCAGGTACCGCCCCCGAATTTCTCAGCGCACCTTGGATTGCAGATTTCACTAATATTGATGCGTTGCTGTCATTTTGTTTATCGATTATAATATTGTCTGCACTTAATAGAAAATCATCATTTTCAGTATCACTATGGTTCCGTTCACTCGGTTGTGTTGCATCTTGGGAAGATGAAACAGAGGATTTCGTCATCATGACGTCATCACCTAACTGCGCCTCCTCTAACTCCGCCTCCTCTTCCGAGTCTGTCCTGTCCGATGTTCTATAAAGCACATGCCTGTTTGGCAGGGTCTGATTCAGAGCCGTACTACCAGACACTGTCATCTGCGTGTACCATACCACAATAAAGATCCCCGTTACCAATACGATGAAAAACGTTCTAAAGGAACCGCTGATCGCTGGAGTCTTCATTCTGGAAAAGGCAAAATGGCTTAAGAACGGCAAAAATGAATAACGGAAAACAAAAAGAAGCTCAAACAAATTTTATCAAATCATCATTTCAAGAACAAAGAAGCATTTATTTCAAATACGTTTCTGGTTCACACTGGACAAAAGCTTTAACTGCAGTACAATTTAAAAATCGTACACACAAGAACATACTTTTACAACGTTTGCATAATTGTTGATAACACATGAACTGTTGATCGCTTTGCTTCCTCGTTGATTGCAGGATGGATTTAGTCAGACTTTTAAGAGTATACGATAATATTGTTTCCTTATAGTGTGGTGGTGTTCAAGTTTTCGGTCACTTGTTCTAATACTTTGAAATTATTAACGGCAAGTTGTACTAATTTTCGTGGAATTCGACGGAGATCGAACCCACCATCGAATTTTAAACCCACCACGAAATAAGGAATTGAACTCGTTGTTTGGAAAAGTGAGATATAAGAATTTAAGATCCCACGAAATTTGTGTCTAACGTAAGATCACGAACTTGCATGCCCAAGAAAATTAGTGCATCCACAGTTCATGCAGGTTCCAAGGTTATAAAGCTGAGTTTGGAAACCAGTCTCAAATCTCAAGCATCTGATTGGCTGAAATGGCGACTGGTCGCCATTTCAGCCAATCAGATGCTTGAGATTTGAGACTGGTTTCCATGCTCAGTTTTATAACCTTGGGCATATGCTGCATGAATTTGCGAGAAAAAAAATTGTGACTGCAATGTTAAGTTTTCTTGATCAGTAAGCAACAAAAATATTATTTCAGTGTTTTGTACTAAAGTGTGAAGTTTGGTAAGTCCACGGTGAGCAAACGAATGTATTGTATCATTACAACATAACAAATACAGTACATGCAATACACAAATAAAATACAACTTTTTAAAAGCGCGTTTATTTTAAAATAAATTATTTTGAAAATAATATGAATTATACTCACAGAAATTGTGCATTAAGTTTTCCTCCTGTCACACAACACGTGTTTCACCAATTTATTAAAATCAATAAAATAATGTTTAAAATGAATGTAGCCTGCAGCAATTGTGATACTGATCGCACGAAACTGGACAATGATTGACAGCTAGTTCTCGACGGCAACAAGGAAGTTATTAACATAACAATATTAAATGCAGATTTGCTCAACATGACTTCCAAAATATGTCGACTTTTACTATGATGTAATTAACATGCTGGATAAACTAAATGTACTTCAAGCAAACCAATACTAATACTCATATCACTGGTAAATGAACTTATATTTTCAGTAAAATAATAAAACAAAATACACAACTTTTTCCTATATGTAACATGAGCTAAGCTTGTAGTTACTGAAAAAAAAACAACAAAAATACATTTGTAGTTATATTAATTTAACATATTTATTTTAGAGCATAAAAATTAAACATAATGTATATAGTTTATTTTTATTCCATCATATTCATAACACGATGTTGACAGTTAGCAGATTTAGTGTAGATTTATTTAGTATTTCTATGTCAGCAACAATTCTATAAAAAAATCTTCGAAATATTTTATTTTGACCTAATTACCTAATATTAAAAAGTATCATCTGAAATAAGAGCGAGAATTCGTCAACATTCGCTGGGTACTAAGTTTCGTGGATTTCGCGTGCAGATCGATCCACTGCTGTAGTTAAAAACTTTTGAAACGAAATTTGTTTACGAAAATTGAAATCCACTAATTCAAGACCCCGTAAAAATGCAGTCCCTTTCTATGCAAACCACTGTACTGTATTTCAACAGTCACATCTTTAAGAAAATGTATGTAATAAAAATATAGTAACTATGTCGAGCATAAAATAAAATCAAAATTTTAATTTAACAGAATGTCAGCCAATAGCAATTCTGCAGTAAGACGCCAAACGCAAAACGCAACATTATTACTGTTAACATAAAATGTCAGCCCTACTTAATATGTTGTTTTCATTCCTATCTTGGGAGCACATTGAGGAGTGTACATGTCTAATTAATGCAATGATTGAATTGAAAATGTATCAAAGAACGTCAATAGATAAGACAGTCCCGTCCATCGTGTTCTATGTAGGATCCAAACACCGTTGTTCATGCAACGGTACATGTAGTTATCGGGTAATCAGCATTGAAGGTACCTCGCAACACCATTGTATGCACACCATCGTCTGGGATTGATTAACCGTTTCAACACATCTAAATGTTTCAGAACTAAAGCTTGGGTTATGCGGCGTGTGCAGAAATATGCCTTTCACAATCTGTGTGATACTGATTGATGTTTTAATTCTTTTCTTCGAATATCATCACCCTGGCTTCCATATTTTGTGTGCCAGTTTTTTTTTTACAGTAAAAAGCATCTCTGGTTACCTAAAACGCAATGCAAAACAGCCTGATATTTTCCGTTTCAACAATTTTGAAGCAGTTTGAATGTCGTTGACTCGTCTCAGTAAAACTTCTTAGGTTTCGACAGATCTCTCTTGGTAGAAGATCACAATAATTACCAACGCTGATTCCCTCTGGAAATCGCACACCAATTTACAGTAAAACTTCAAACATGGTACTCGAAGATTCGAGGTAAAAAGTCAACTTCGTTTGCTCTTTTACTTTCATAGTTATTTTGTTTACTTTAATCGAAATCAAGAAAAGGTTAAATCATCTGTTGATATAGTTACACATCTTAAATATACGTTTATTTACCCCAAGTATGTTTTTATTTTCTCTCTGATATTCCTCCCGCATACAGGACAGGTTTTCAAGGATTCAGCACACTCCTTACACAGGCGATGGTGTGTACACGGCAAAAATAACGTGTTTACCTTGTTCTTTTCGCACATCATGCATATGAAAATACTCCTCAATCGTTTATTCTCCTCTTCCGGGGTTTCTGTGAAACAATAGTGCAGTGTAAAGATTCATTTCTTGAAATTATATACTCTATTCCAATAAGGAAGGATGCTCTTTATTCTTGGCGTTTTTTATTAACTGGTTTTCTAAATGCCAAAATATTTGTTTTCAAATTAATTGAGATGAGATTATTAAATTCTATAGTAGACTATATATGATCTACTCTCAATTAGATAGCAAATATATTTAGGCATTAAGAAAATCAATGAAAAGAAAATCCCCGAAAACAAAGGGCACGCTTTCTTTTGGAATAGAGTATCTATTTTTGTTAACTCTCTACCTAATAACTACGGTTTTATCTGGTATGCGACCAGTGTAGATCTAGATCATCTGGCACATCCATGCCACCAGATCTACACTGACAGCTTCTTTGTCAGAAATAACCTAATGAATTTAAAAGGAGACAGCGCAGATCTTTATCAGATGGCATGGATGTACAGGCTGCGGGTTTGAATCTACATTGTTCGCCCATGAAATAAAAATCCTGCTGTGGAGTAACAGGTTTAACTATAGTGCTAAACTTCATAAAAACGAGAAAGGCTGTTGCCGTAATTGAAATCCTCGAAGATAAATTTCAGATTTATGTGGCGAAGCTCTAGGACTGGACAATAATTGTCTGAATATTAAGTGTGGCGGTCTTTATTCCGGTGAAGAAAATAGTTCAGAACTGTTAAAAGGAATATCAAAATAGTATACTCTTATTATTGGGTTAGTCTTAATTGCGGGGTGGTTTATATAAAGGATTTTACTTATTTTATGAAATATATATTTTAATTGAAAAAAATATTCATCTAATTTTTACATATTCAGATGTAATTGATAAATTTAACTGCTTTCATACCGTTTTGTTTTGCTTTTAGCCTCTTAGCTGCTTCTCTATTCTCTACAACAATGGCAATATTGTCTACAATATCCTCTAGGGTTGGCCTGATCTTGCCTGATGAAATGACAATAAAATATACATTGCCTACGATCCTAAAACTAAATCTGGATAATTCAGTTTCAGAAACTGGTTTGCTGAAAAAGAGACCTGTCTCCATTTATACGAAAGCTACTCCAAGAAGACCCTTAGTGCAAAATGACAATTACGAATGTTTCTAGATCTGATGTTAAGTTTTATACTTGTTCTCGTTATTATATTCATCAACATATTACGTGGTATATGGTGTGTTTTAAACTGTATTTGGAAATTCAGGGTTATTTCTATGAAACTTGTTAGTAAGTACCTCTGTCCCTCAGTTCCTGGATAGTATCGATGAAATCTTGTTCCTTAAACCCCATATCAAGGCAAGCTTGTTTATTTTCGTTCATAATACGGCGGATTTGAGGGTCTCGCAAACTCATCTGTTCTACTGCGCGTGTTAATTCCATTCCACCAGCGGACGAGTTCTGCTTGACAATATATATTTAATCAGGAATGTAGAATAGTCATTACACCACACTTCATATTCTGTGAAACTCGACATAATGTCTTTAATGGTATATTATAAAGATGGGGTTGAAAACAACAAAAGCAACAACAGCAGCAACAACAACAAGAAAAACACGCAGAAACAAACAATATTTGACTTGTTCGATGCACACTTCTACTTAAAATACTAGGACAACTTTAAATGGGAAGTTGACATTTATTGTAAGAGTAAAATTGAACTGGGCACAAGACCATAAAACAGAAAATGGAGACCAAAACTATTTGTTTGACCTTGAGCACTGATTATACTCATTTACTGTTGTTGAAGTGTTAGTTACATTAGAAATATATGTTTTTTTCTTTCTTTCTTCTACTAGAATGTGTATAGATGCTGTGTTTTCTGGGTGTGGCATTATAACACTTTCTGCTTGTCACAAGTGAATTCAGAAGTTTCGTTTACTGTGAAATGTTTTTTGGTGCGTGGGCTTAATTTTCGCCGATTTCGCGCTCGGAATATTACGCAAATTCAAATCCTCAACGAAATTGAACCATGCATTGCCGTGTTTAATAAGTATTAATTCAAATGAGCGAAATAATTTCCGCTCGAAAATGTCATTTCGGCAATTGCGCGAAATTTCAGCCTCCAGAAATATGGTGATACCACAGTATCCGATATAGAATTATTTCTACTGAGCTTTTAAATGTATGTTCCGTTACACATTGATATTAAAATTAATGCTTTAGTTTTCAAAATTGTTATAAAACCATCACATCCCTCATCTTCAGCAGAAGCTTGTATAAGTGCTATATATTCGTCCCCTTTCTGCTCCCTGGCAAAAGGACAAGCAGGAAACCAGCGACAATGTTCCGTCCAGGGATCGTCTTCAGGATCCCATTTACGTAATCCTCCATCGCAAGCGAAGCATCGCACGTGATCTTCAAATCCTTGAAAATAATTATTTGAATAAAACTTACTGTTTGAAAATCTTATGACTGATAATCCAGAAATGTTTGAATGATTTTCAGAACACGATAAGCAATACACGAGTGTTACTGTTACTTACGTGGAGGCTCATGCTATCAATTGCAAAATATTGTGTTTTTTTCATATCAATATAAACATTTATTCAGAAATAAAACCTGCAAACGGTTTTATTTCTTTCTGATTAATTCGTTGCCTCACATTTTTCTATAGTGCCATATAGCAGATTGGTCTATCTTCTCAAAGACAAAATGTATCTAGTCCTAATATCTTATTTTGACTGTTTAAAGCTCCATTATGATCAAGGGAAATATCGTAAACAAGTGACCTATTTTTTAAAAACGTTTTACTTCCAGAAAACCCAAGAAAAGTTTAAATTACCTGTGTAATACAGTCCGGCATTGGCCAGTCGTTCGGGCGTCTGTATCAATGTGCGGGGCCATCTGGAAAATGTTTTCATACGCGCTTCGTAAGTGCAGAACTCGGGGTGACGATAAACATATCGAAGTTCAGGACCCTCTGATTGTCCTGTCAAAAATAATTCATCTTCAAATAGAAACTAGAGTTGACAATGTAGGGAGCTGCGTTTGTTGAACAGATTTATTGGAAATGTAAAATGTGAGAAGACGTACGAATTTAGAAGTCACAAATGACATTTACCTTTCTTTCAATTATTATTTTATAAATATTTATTACAGTTACTATTAAATCTATATTATTACAAACATCCTTTAGTGATTAGATAATTATCAGAACCAAACCAAACAAGAGCAGAATCCAGGATCGGAAGCAAGATTTCCAGCAGAGAGATAGTTCGGTGCAGTCTTAAGACAGTTACGTTATAATTTTTTCTAAAATCCCAAAGAAATTTTAAATATTTCTGCCCAAAAATAAGTTCGAGCAACCGACAGTCCGCTGAACCCGCTCTGGATCAACCCATACAACCTTTTGACGACCAGCGACTAACTTGTTATTTTCGGCGAATAATGTATACTAGTAGTTTTGTAGCATATAGTTAAATTTAAATAAATTTTGATAATCAACCGAAAGATAAAAATAATATCTTTACGTTTGCACTTACTCATTGTATGTTCTTATTACTCGTCAATGTATACTTACGTTGTAGCTGACTTTGTCGGATCTCCTCTGCATCTTGATACAGCAACCTACTCTATTAAAAGCAATGTTTATTCCTTAGTTTTGATTAGCAACGACTTTTGCTTTTCTCCATCTAACATGAACATCATTATCATTTTTCTCAATGGCTAATCACTAAATAGACTTATACTACATAGAAACATATTTCGGAGAAAGGGACAGCCTTCAGTCGCCATAAAAAAAGGTAACGACTGCACTTCTAGGTGAAAAGAAGAGAAAAACGAGTTATAACGGCATCTTATGCGAAATTGGAAAAAGTATACCGGGGTATAGCAGTCTCGGTTTAATTTTACCTGTTCATGGGCAGTAATTGTAACTGCCCACGCCGCCTAGCTCTAGGTTGGGCGCAACTTACCGGTAGTTACGACGGCGTCGGACATTGAAACTTCAATGGGATATTTTCAGATTAATACAATTCCATGTTTAGCAATCAAAGCGAGTCTGCCACATTTTAAATGTTTTCCTGTTCGGCGGCATTCAAAGTTACTTTTTCTGCCTAAATTCCATGTTCTATATTGCAGAACGTGATGCAGGACGATTGTGCACGTGATGAAAACCTGGTTACCTTAAGTGCTTCAAGTGCTGTAGGACCAAGGTAATCTAGAAGATATTCACAGCTCGCCGAATGTTTAACATGTTCTATAAGTGGGTCATCATCATCAGTGAAATCCCTTAGACCTATCCCACACTGGTAGCAACGTACCTGGTCAGCGTTATCTGCGAATTACAACAACAGACTAAAATGCTATCTATATTATCATTTATTTTTAACTGTTCGGCCAATTTTTTTAAAGGCCCAATAAACTTGTCAAAACGGTTTTTTTTTTCATTGTGAAAATTAATTAACCACGTTGACCCTTTTCAAAAGTAAGTATAAATGACCAAATATTTATGTTCTCCAACAATCCCCAATCATTGAGACCCGGTCGTCACAGTATTTTTGTAGCCCCTAAAATTACTAACCAATGTTTACAATCAATCGGCAAAGTTATCGTTTTTTCCGTACGGGGGCCGTAAGAACGCAGAACGCGGTGACGTCATTCACAAGGTAAACAAAGAAAGATGTTTAATGTTATACGACCCATCCCGGTAACGGCTTTTAGTGGGTAATACGTCACCAATTTATGCACTTCTGCATAATTAGCGACCGTCGCCTGCCGAGAGTTGCCGAAAATCAGCTGTTTGTTTTGTAAACAAGATAAACGATCCGCAAAACATGCTGCAAATCAATAAGATAATACCCTTTTTTTTATTGAAAGGTTTATTTTTTGTGTTATTATGCATAGAGGTAAAATCTAAAATGTTTAGGTTAATAAAAAATATGCTGTTTGACAAGTTTATTGGGCCTTTAAATACAACGACATGCAGACAAGAATAAATGGAATGATAGAGCTACACCCTTATTTCTCGTAGCGGGTGTAATTAACTTAACCCCTCGAAGTCATAATTAAGCATATTAAGAAATAACGAAAAATTAACGCAGTCTTCACTTACTTGTAAAGAAAAACCCAGCTTCACACAGTTTTGTTGAGCTTGGGTGTCGTTTTACCCAATATGTGTATGTTTCTAATCTTGATGAATATGGTACATATTCGGGATATCTTGGTGTTCGTGCTACCCTCCCTATTACAATATTGCTGTTCTCAAACGGCGTTATAGGCTCTGTGCTTCCCTGCAAAGGACCAATACCCATAGAGCCTCGGGGAATCGGAAATGACCAAGTATTATAGTGTACTTCCGCACTTGCGCTGTCATTAGATACCTGAGATGGATATTCACCATTCATAGGACGTACTTCACAAAAAGGATGCTCATTTCTTGCAGGAATAACTTTCTTGGCAACCTTTAATGGCACAATGTTACGAGAAACTTCACGCACATTTTCTATCAGCTTCTGAATAAAACTATCATCTGGATTTTTTCTTTTCTTCTGTTGTGTGACATAATTCACAGTATACACGTTAAAATTTCGGTGATTAATTTTCCCTTTGACGTCACTGCAGAACTTTCTCCTCTTTTTCACCAAGCTGTGAAGCCTCACTTTGAATATTGGCGCAGAATGTGCATGTTTTATTTGGCATACACATTTAAAAACTTTGTCAGAATTCGAACATTTGTGTATGACTCGACATTTTTTGTCAGTGTTCCAGTAAATTAGGTATGTATGGTTGAATCCATACATCGTCCACAGCTGATCGATTTCATCAAAACTTACTGAACAAGATGTGTTAATTAATAATTTCTGTAGATCAAGAAGTATACGCATTGGCAATGTTGTAATCACATACAACTCACAGTTATCTATAAAAATCATACATTTTTTGAATACGCATATTAAAATTTTAAGATTAAACATTACGTGCATCCATTTATAAGGTTCGGCAAATGTGACCTTTAAAAGAGTTATTGCCCCTGAATTATTAAAAAGATTTTTGTTCGCCATTCCGTTTGGGCTTTTTTAAATGCCGTCTTCACGTTCTCGAAGTTACACTTAATGTAAATCAGACATCGTTTTCACTTATCAACCATGACAAATAATTTGGATACTGTTCTATTTTCTCAAAGCTCTTGTAAAGCTGTAAAACAAAATGAAATCATCAACAATAAAGGTAAATACTTCCCTTTTTTATTTTAAATCTTACATTGCAGTTTGTTTCTGTTCTTTGATTTCAAGATGAGCTTACAGAGTTTGCGGCCGTGGTATTGTCATTTGTGCAGTCTGTTTTGCTACGTGTGCAGTATGAGTTGCATTTTTTGCAAGGCGTTTTGCAATGTGTATAATGTGTTTCGCTATGAATGCGGGTTGTTTTGCCATTTTTGAAGTATTTGTTAATTTTGCAATGTGATTTTCAATTTTTGCAGTTTGTTTTGCTATTTGTGCAGTAGGATTTGCCTTTTTTCAATATTTTTGCCATTTTTACAATGTGTTTACCATTAAATTTTGTGCAAAGTGCTTTGATTGTAGCTGACCATTCCT